>VKHH01007251.1:0-11770 GCA_015144975.1 Epipyxis sp. PR26KG | reverse complement strand
GTCTGCCCCGATTAACCCCGCTTACCCATCCCCAACCGGTGTCGCCGCTGCAGCAACAACGCCCTCTCGTTGGAGATGGGACTAGGTTATGCGAGGCTTCATCAGAGGGGGATAAGTTTTTGTCTGTCCCTGCTGAAGCACCCCTTCACCGGCTTCGCCGGCATCGGCGTACACGCCGATACCCCGTAAACGGGGAAGCGGCGTGTCCCAACTGCTGCCCGCTGCCGCTTCCCCATTTTATGGGGAAGCTGGCCGCGAAGCGGACTGAAGGGGCAGTTGAGCCCAACCCCCTACAAGTTAAACAGGCGCGGGTCGCCGCCTTGTGCAGCACGGTTGATGGTTTTGGTGCGCTCGGTGGCGAAGCGGTGCAGATAATGGGGTCCGCCCGCCTTTGGGCCGGTGCCCGATAGGCCTTCGCCGCCAAAGGGTTGAACGCCGACCACCGCGCCCGTCATCGTACGGTTGACGTAATAATTGCCGGCAGGAACAGCCGCCTCAACCTCTTCAACAAAGCTATCGAGCCTTGTGTGGCAGCCCAGCGTGAGGCCATAGCCCTTGTGCGCCAAGGCCGCACCAACGCTTTCAATCGCTTCGGGTTGATAGCGGATCACATGCAGGATCGGGCCGAAGACTTCGGTCTCCATAACATCGAGGCTATCGATTTCGACTAGGCACGGGCCATAGAAATGCCCCTGCTCAGCCAGCGCGCCGGTATCGATCTTCTTCAAAATCTTGGCCTCTTGCGCCATTCGGGCTTCATGCGCCTCTAGAATGGCGCGGGCGTCAGCATCAATCACGGGGCCGATGTCGGTGGATAGGAGCGCAGGATCGCCCAACACCAGTTCATCCATGGCACCCATCAAGCAGTCTAGAACCGCATCAGCCGTTTCATGCGGCAGGAACAATAAGCGCAGAGCCGAACAGCGCTGACCCGCAGAGCCAAAGGCGGAGACGATGACATCATCCACGACTTGTTCCTTCAAGGCCGTGGTGTCGACAAACATGGCGTTGAGGCCCCCTGTCTCGGCGATCAAGGGCACAATTGGCCCGTCCTTGTGCGCCAAAGAGCGGGCGATGAGGCGCGCGACGCTGGTGGAGCCCGTGAAGGCAATGCCTGCGATCTTTGAATTGCTGACCAAATGCGCGCCTGTTCGGCCATCGCCCAAGACGAGGTGCAGCACATCCTTCGGGAGGCCGGCTTGATAGAGGATCTCGCACGCGGCTTGGGCAATGAGTGGGGTCTGCTCAGCGGGTTTGGCAACGACTGAATTGCCTGCCGCCAAAGCGGCAGCGACCTGGCCGATGAAAATCGCCAGCGGGAAGTTCCACGGGCTGATACAGCCAAATACGCCGCGCCCATGCAGGGACAGCACATTGGTCTCGCCAGCCGGGCTGGGAAGCTCAAGCGGTGTTTGAAACTCTTGGGCGGCTTGGGCGGCATAATAGCGCAAGAAATCGACGGCTTCGCGGACTTCATCGATACAATCCTGCAAGGTCTTTCCGGCCTCCGCCGAGCACAAAGCGATCAAGCGAGCGCGATCAGCCTCCATCAGATCGGCAGCGCGCAACAGGATCAAGCTGCGGGCGTAGCCGCCCAAACGGTCCCAAGCAGATTGGGCCGTGTGCGCCATCTCACAGGCGGCATCGAGCGTTTCAAGGCTTGCTTCCTCGATATGGCCGACAATGACCTTGTGATTTTGCGGCAACGTAATGGCGACAGACCCTTGGCCTTCGCTCTTTTGAGCTTGGGCTTTGATGGCTTGCTCTAACGCAAGGACGTCGGGGGCGAGTGTCAGATCAAGGCCTTTGGAGTTGGCCCGTGCATCGCCATAAAGCGCAGGCGGCGCGGGCACTTTTAGATGCCGCCGTGTGCCTGCTTCCAGGGCCGTCAACGGGTCCCCTGCGACGCGCTCCACCGGCACATCTTCATCCAAGAAGGCATGGACAAAGCTGGTATTGGCCCCATTCTCCAACAGGCGACGAACCAGATAGGGAAGCAAATCTTCATGCGCACCGACGGGGGCATAGACGCGCACATTCATGTCGCCAAACAAATCGCGTGCGGTGGCATATAAGGTCTCGCCCATGCCATGAAGGCGCTGGAACTCATACGCCTCTTGGCCTGCCGCTTGGGCCAAACAGCGGACAGCGGCCAAAGTGTGGGCATTATGGGTGGCAAACTGGCTGTAGATCGCATCTGGCGCGCGCAGCATCAGGTCGGCGCAGGCGAGGTAGGACACATCTGTCGCGGGCTTGGTGGTAAAGACCGGGAAGTCCGGGCGACCCGCCATTTGCGCCCGCTTGATCTCCGCATCCCAATAGGCACCCTTGACTAAGCGCGTCATGATCCGCCGCCTTGACGACCGGGCAATGGCGATCACCGTCTCCACCGTTTTGGGCGCGCGCTTTTGATAGGCCTGAACGGCGAGACCAAGACCATTCCAGCCTGCTAGCTCTGGCGCATGGGCGAGACGGTTTAGGATTTCTAGCGAAATGACCAAGCGATCTGCTTCTTCAGCATCAAGGCAGAAGCCGATATCATAGCGCTGGGCGATCAGGGCGAGGTTGAGGACCACCGGATAGAGCGTCTCATGCACTTGGTGTCGCTGGCGGGCGTCATAGCGTGGGGAGAGTGCGCTGAGTTTAACCGAAATGCCTGAGGCTTTCTCAGGCCCGAGACCGCCAGAGGTTTTGCCAACCGCCTCAATGGCTTCGGCATAGGCCTTGGCATAGCGGGCGGCATCTTCTTGCGTGCGTGCGCCTTCACCCAGCATATCAAAGGAGAAATGACTGGCGTGCTGCTTGCGGATCGCGCCTTGGCCCCGCTTGATAGCTGCTTCAATCGTGCGGCCCAGCACAAATTGTTCGCCCATGATACGCATGGCTTGGCCGACGGCGGCGCGAATGACAGGCTCACCGGCTTTGCGCGTCAGACGGTGCATGAAAGCGCCTAAGTCTTTGCGCGCTTCCGCACCAACATCGACGACTTTCCCGGTCAGCATCAGCCCCCAGACCGACGCATTGACCAAAGTGCTGTCGGACTTGCCGGCCCGCCCTCCCCAGTCACCGCTGGTGATTTTTTCTGCAATCAAACGATCAGCCGTCTCCTGATCGGGCACCCGCAACAAGGCCTCGGCCAGACACATCAGGGCGAGGCCTTCTGGTGTTGTTAGGCCGAATTCTTCCAAGAAAGTTTCCAACATGCCGACAGGTTTGGCCCGCTCGCGCGCTTTGCGCACGATGGCTTGAGCGTCCATCAGGGCTTGCGAGCGTACCGCGCCGCGCAAGGGGCTTTGGTCGATCAGCGTCTGCACCATGGCAACTTCATCGCCATATTTGGTGGCATCCATGGCTTCTATGTCTGTTTGGGTCAGCATGACGGTCTTTCTTCAGGCACAGGTGGTGCAGGCCTTATTGGCCTTTTGTGGCGGCACACTGTAAGGACACCACGGAAAAAACAAGGGCCTCTATATGCGCATCATGCTGGTAACAGACGCGTGGGAACCACAAGTCAATGGAGTCGTGCGGACGCTTTCGCGCACCGTGCAGGAATTACGAGAGATGGGCCATGATGTGATGATGGTCACGCCCGGTGATGGCTATAAAACCATTCCATTGCCGACTTACCCCGAAATCAAAATGGCTCTGTTTGCCAAGGATGATATTGAAGAGCGGTTTGAAGATTTTGAACCCGAAGCGGTCCATATTGCGACCGAAGGCACCCTAGGCCTGACGGCGCGCCGCATCTGTATTCAGCACCGTTTTCCCTTTTCCACCTCCTATCACACGCAATATCCCGAATATGTGTCGGCGCGTTTCCCAATCCCGGTCGGCTGGGGTTATGCCTATGTGCGCTGGTTTCACCACATGGCAGGTCGGGTTATGGTAGCGACCCCTACGATGCATGATCTGTTGGTCTCGCGCGGATTTAAAAATCTCGCACTTTGGACACGTGGCGTCGACACCGAACAATTCAATCCACGGCTGCGGGTTGCAGACCGCGGGCCGCTGGCCGGCATTGAAGGCCCGATCTTCCTGTATGTCGGACGGGTTTCGGTTGAGAAGAATGTGGAAGCCTTTTTGGCGTGCAATCTCAACGGCACCAAAGTGGTGGTCGGCGATGGCCCGGCGCGGGTTGACCTTGAGACCCGCTTTCCAGAAGCCAAATTCTTGGGCGCTAAATTCGGTGAAGAACTGGCTGCCTGCTATGCCAATGCGGATGTATTTGTATTCCCAAGCTATACGGACACATTTGGCCTGGTGATACTTGAAGCCATGGCCACAGGCACCCCAGTGGCAGCCTTTGTGGCGCCGGGGCCAAACGATATCATTCCGGGCTCTAACGCTGGGGTGATTGGCGATGATCTAACTGCCAGCATCGAGGCCTGCTTGAGCTTAGACCGCGCCCAAGTGCGGAAGTATGCGGAGGGTTTCTCGTGGCGCGCTTGTGCCGAACAATTCCTCGAGAACCTTGACCCCTTGCCCGTGATGGAACGCTATAAGGTTTGGAACCGCGTCAAAAATGCCCTGCGTTTGCGGCGTAAGCGCAAGCCGCTCTAAAGGGGCAGCAAATAAGGCGCTAATTGGGCTTCAAGTTCTTTAAAGGGCCGCTTTGGCCGACCTTGAAGGTCAATCGTGACGGCCTCTACCGCGGCCGTGGCAATCACCTCTTCGCCACGGAAAATCGTCTGCTGGATGATTAGGCGTACGCCCTTGATCGCATCATAATGGGTTTGCACAACCAAGCAGTCATCAATGCGGGCAGCCTTTTTGAACTTGATGTCCATCCCCGTAATGGCAAAGGCCAGCGGCGGATCGCGCTCGAGCAATTGCGTGTGGTGGATCCCGGCTAACCTGAGAAAGTCTGACCGCCCGCGCTCAAAATAGCGCAGATAATTGGCGTGATAGACGATGCCCGACATGTCGGTATCTTCGTAATAAATCCGTACGGGCAAAAAATGGGTGCGGCCTTCAAAGCGGCCTGCGCTCGGTTGATCGTGCACGCGTGTCCCTCCCCGTCCCCAACAAGTACAAAAGCCGCCGCTAGGAGACCCCAGCGGCGGCTTATGAATACTCAAGCCAAAAAGGCCTTAGCGCTTCAGAACCAAGCCTTCGCGCTGCGCACGCTTGCGCTGCAGCTTGCGCATACGGCGCACGGCTTCGGCATCTTCACGAGCACGCTTCTCAGAAGGTTTTTCAAAATGATTACGACGCTTCATTTCGCGGAAGGTGCCTTCGCGCTGCATCTTCTTTTTCAGTGCTTTCAACGCCTGATCGACGTTGTTATCGCGCACAAGGATCTGAACCAGGGGAGCCCCCTATAAATTGGACGAACGACCAGAAAACTGGCCAAGTGAAAGTAGAGGGGGGGACATACAGAAATCAGTCCCGATTGTCCACCTCATGATGTCAGATCATGTCAGTTGCGAAAACAGCGATGGACCACGGGCCGCGCATGACCTATCTTACCGCCTATGACCGTTTCCGCCGACCTCACAAACCCAGCTTCCCGCCACGACCCGATCCAAGCTCTGCGCGACCGCTATCTCGATGCTGCCTTGGATGAAGCGGGCTTCTCGGGCTGGTTACCCAATGCGTTGGAGCGCGCGCGTGAGGCGGCTAATCTTAGCGAAGGCGAAGCTTTGCTGGCGGCCCCGCGCGGCGCGGTGGACCTGATAGACGCCTGGTTTGACCGGGCCGAGCGCGCGATGGAACGTGCGATTGAAGATTGCGCGCCGGGGACAAAGATTCGCGCGAAGGCGACCTTAGCCGTGCGCGTGCGGCTAGAAGCATTGTCCACCCACAAGGAAAGCCTGCGCCGCGCCGCCATCTATCTGGCTGTGCCCAATAATGCCCCCGATGCTGTGCGGATTGGCTGGCGCGCTGCAGACCGGGCTTGGGTCGCGATGGGCGATCCTTCGACCGACTTCAATTATTATACCAAGCGCACCATTCTTTCAGGCGTCCATCTAGCGACCCTGGCCTATTGGCTGCAGGATGAGAGCGATGATAGCGCTGCGACTTGGGCCTTCTTAGACAAGCAAATTGGTCGGGTGATGCAGTTTGAGAAGGTGAAAGCCCAAGTCAATCAATTGGTCGATAAGATACCCGACCCCTTGGGCATTTTGACCCGCCTACGCTATGGCGCTCAACCCAAGCCTTAGATCTTAATCACATGGCCCATTTTTCGGCCATCGCGCACGGTCCGCTTGCCGTACAGATGGACGAAGGTGTCAGGCTGGCCAGCCAGGTTCGCCCAAGCATCCACATCTTTGCCGATCAGATTGGTCATCACCACGTGTGGCGCGTGGCGTTTGGTTGAGGCCAGGGGCCAGTGGACAACAGCGCGAATATGCTGCTGGAACTGATCTGCCGCACAGCCGTCTTGCGTCCAATGGCCGGAGTTATGGACCCGTGGGGCGATCTCATTGATCACTAACCTCTCGCCAACAACGAAAAACTCCACCGCCAGCACGCCAATATGGTCCAAAGCTTCAGCAATTTTGGCGGCCGCCGCAACGGCCTGACCGCCCAAGGCGTCAGAGACCTGTGCCGGAACCGTGGACGTGCGAAGTATGCCGCCTTGGTGGACATTTTCTGTCACATCATAGGCTGCAAAACTACCATCGACAGCCCGGGCGAGAATGACTGAAACTTCGCGGTCAAACGGCACAAAGCCTTCCAAAATAGCGGGCGTACCACCCAGAGCGGCCCAAGCCTCTGCGGCATCGCTTGGCTGGCTTAAGCGGAACTGACCTTTCCCATCATAGCCCAAGGTGCGGGTCTTTAGGATAGCAGGCAAGCCAATGGCCGCAACCGCACCGTCGAGATCCTCCAGCGTATTGCACACTGCAAATGGCGCAGTCTCAAGACCCAAGCCTTGGATGAATTGCTTTTCGACCAGACGGTCTTGCGTCAATTGTAGCGACTTTAACCCGGGGCGGATAATGGCGCGCTTTTCCAGAAAGGCCAAGGACGGGGCGGGCACATTTTCAAACTCAAAAGTGACGACATCCACGCAGTCGGCAAAGGCGGCCAAGGCTTCTTGATCATCCCAAGCCGCAGTAATGCATCGAGCAGCCACGCGACCGGCAGGGCAATCGGCCTCAGGCTCATAAACCACGCAGTCAAAGCCTAATTCGGCGGCGGCAACAGCCAGCATCCGACCTAATTGGCCGCCACCTAAAATGCCAATGGTCGAACCGGGAGCAAGGCGGTCAAGTGTGGCTGTCATTCGCGCGGATCATCCCCAACCGCTTCGGTCTGGGCTTCGCGCCACGCAGTTAAGCGCGCGGACAGCGCGTCATCGTTTAAAGCAAGGATAGAAGCCGCCAACAAAGCAGCATTGGCGGCACCAGCTGGACCGATTGCGAGCGTGCCGACTGGAATGCCCTTTGGCATTTGCACAATCGACAACAAGCTGTCTTGGCCAGATAAAGCAGCCGAGCGCACAGGCACACCGAGCACAGGCAAAGTCGTCATCGCGGCGACCATACCGGGCAAATGCGCAGCCCCGCCGGCACCGGCAATAATCACCTTTAGGCCACGACCCTTGGCTTCCTTCGCATAGAGGCTCATCTTGTCAGGGGTGCGGTGGGCAGAAACCACTTTGGCCTCATAAGGCACGTCTAAATGGTCAAGAATCTTGGCCGCCTCAATCATGGTTTCCCAATCCGAGCGGGAGCCCATGATCAATCCAATTTGCGGGCCAATTTGCGGGCCAATTTGCGGATTTGAGGCCATCGATTGTGCTTTCCAACAATTGAGACGAGGGCACCCTGCAAAAGCGTGCACGCCCGTCACCACCCAAGAAATCGGGGCTTCTAGTCGCAAAGGGGCCGGAAGGGAAGGCCTGATCGGAACTCCATGCGTATAAACACCTTATTAACCATTCGCGCGCACAGCCTAGATGCCCGATTTTTAGATTTTGCGCCCTTACAAGATGCGCCTATATCTGGTAATTGGACTGAAATTAGCGACCGTGTGAGGCGGTTAAGATAGGAGCTTTGGGCGGTGTCGTTTGCACAGCATCATTCTGATGGAAAGCCAAAAGCGACCTCGCCTTCCTTGCAGCCGAAGTCGGCGCTCGAACGGGCCACTCTGGCTGCCGCTGCTGCCAAGCGAAGCCCTGTGGCGGAACCTAGCCCTGCCCCACGTGACGCAGCGGTTTCTCCAGCCACCAATCCCGAGGCACCTGCGGTTTTGGGCATTCCACCCCAAGAATTGACCCCGCATGTCCGTCGGGCGCTAAAGCATTTGGCCGATCAAGTAGCAAGTCTGAAATCAGATCGTGCGCGCTTGGTGGATCGGTTGCGACGTTCGGAAGAATTGGCGGACCGAGATACTCTGGTGCCGGTTTTCAACCGACGCGCTTTTGAACGTGAATTGAACCGCGTGATTAGCTTTGCCCAACGTTATGAGGTGCAAGCAAGCCTCATCTATTTCGATCTGGATGGCTTCAAGCAGATTAATGACCGCTTTGGCCACCCCGCTGGCGATGCGATCCTGCTGGCGGTAGGGGAAACGCTAGCGGCTAACATTCGCGAGAGTGACTTGGTTGGCCGCGTGGGCGGGGATGAGTTTGCCGTCATTCTGGCAAAGGCTGGCCCTGAAGATGCCCGCCGCAAAGGCGCACAATTGGCCGAAGCAATTTCACGGACAGAAATCACCTATCAGGGTCATCGCCTACAAGTCGGTGCCGCTTATGGCTCCTATACATTTGATGCGGACGATACAGGTGAACGGGCTTTGTCGCGGGCCGATGAGGCCATGTATGCCAATAAGGTTGGCCGCAAAATCCAAAGCCTCTGATTACAAATCCTTGATGTAGTGGATAAAGCCAGCATGGCGCGCGACGCGGTCATAAAGACTACGACCGGGCGCATTGGTTTCATGGGTCAGCCAATAGACCCGGGCGGCATTTTGGGCGCGCGCTGCCTCCGCCACGGCTTCGATTAATGCCTCACCCACGCCGCGCTTGCGCGCAGCCGGGAAAGTGAACAAATCCTGCAAATAACAATAGGGCCCAATCGTCCAAGAGGATGGATGATACAGGTAGTGGACGAGGCCCAAGACTTCATCGCCATCAACGGCCACAAGGCCATGCAAGGGTCCATTTGGATCCATCAAGCGCTGCCAAGTGGCTTCAGTCACTTCTGGGGCAAATTGGCTGACCTTATAGAAAGTCAAATACCCGTGCCAAAGCGCATCCCAAACAGGTCGATCGGTGGCTTCCAAGGGCCGTACGCGAATGTCTCCCATGCCTCACCTCTTAAATGACGCGCCTATTTTTGAAATGTCTTTGGGGCGACTTGCACAACTTTACTGCCACGGGCGACGACTTCATTCACGGCCATGCCGCGCTCAACCACATGGCTTCTGAACCGGAACAACCCATCGACACCGATGAAGCCATCTTGGGCCTCAATGGCGCGGGCCGAGGCACCCGATTTACTGCCTTCCCGCGTCATGCGGGCCAGCATGGCGGTCGCATCATAGCCCATGCCGGCCAGGCGGGTTGGTTTACGCTGATAGGCTTGGTTGAAGCGTTGCTCAAAGGCGCTGCGGGCTGCGACATCTGGCGTCACAAACCAAGCACCCATCATCCGGCTGTCGTTTAGAATGTCAGGGTCGTTCCAGAGACCTGTGCCCAAATAACGAACCTGGCGAGAGCTTGCGCCCGACTGGCCTAAGGTTTGAACAATGGCGCGCAACATGGCACCCCGCTCGGGGATCAAAACAGCAGTCTGCCGGCTGGCATTACCGCCGGAGACCCTGCCCGCAACACGCTTTGCGACTTCTAAGGCGGAGGTCATTGATGTTGATCTCGGATCATAGCGCTCATCGCCCATGAACTCGAGGCCGGCTGAAGCGGCGGTTTCCCGTGCGGCCGCTGCTACCCGGTCACCATATCGGCCTTCCGGCGCCAAAACGACCAGCCTTCTGACGCCCTGCTCGGCCGCGTAGCGGACAATCTGACGAGCCTCATCCTCGGGCAAGAAGGTCAATACATAAATGTCCCGGCCTGCCTCGGACGTATCGGTCGAAAAGGAAAACATCGGCACATCATTGGCGCGCGCATAGGGGGCAATGGCCGTCACGCCGCTGGCAAATAAAGGGCCCAAAATAAAGTCTGCACCAGAGCGCATGGCATCGACAGCCGCGTCACGTGCAGACTCTGGGGTATCACCAGAATCCTTTGGAATGAGGAGCATAGACGCATCCCCATGCTCAAATAACGCAAGTTCAGCCGCACTTTGCAGCGTCTGGGCTTCGTTGCGGATGGCCGGATTGTCGCTGCTGAACGGTGCCAAAAGGGCGACGCGAACCAGTTTACGACCAGCCATATGGGGAGGTGTCAACCGATTGGTCGCTTTAATCAGATAGGGGTTGACCGGCTCTTGCACCACCGGCTTAGGCGGTGGTGGCGGCGGCACGGCTGTTTGTGGGGTGGAAGCACACGATGCTAAGCCAAACAACATAGCTGCGCAGAGGCTTGCGCCTAGCGCGTCTTTAAGGCTTGGTATCTTTGTCGGAAAGTACAAACCTTCTGTCCTAGAAATGGATGACATGGCCAACGTTACTCCCAATAAGAGGCCTAAGTCTAAGCGCGAGGCAGGGCAGGTGCAATCGCATCAACTGGAAACGCCCGTGAAAATGCTGTTAGAATCGGGACTTTACTTGGTTGCCACGCCGATTGGTAATCTGGGCGACTTTACGCCCCGTGGGGCCAAAACCCTAACTGACTGCGATCTGATTTTGGCCGAAGATACCCGTGTAACCAAGCGCTTGATGGGGCTGCATGGTATCAGCGGCAAGGTCGCACGATGCGACGAATCCGCAACGGAAAGTGGCCTCATGCAAGCACTGAAGATTCTTGAACACGGTGGGGCGGTTGCGTTTTGCTCCGACGCGGGCACTCCGGGCGTCAGCGACCCAGGCGAGCGCTTGGCGCGCGGCGTGATTGAAGCTGGGTATAAGGTTCTGGCAGTCCCCGGCGCGTCTGCCGCTTTAGCGGCCTTGATTGTTTCGGGCCTTCCTTCCGCCCGGTTTTTCTTTGCTGGCTTTGCCCCCTCCAAAGCTGGGGCTAGAGCGGACTTCTTCCATGAATTTGCCGCCATCCCCGCCACGTTGATCTTCTATGAAACCGGGCCGCGTCTCGCGGAGAGCCTTAGCGCCATGGCCAAGGTTTTTGGCGACCGACCCGCTTGTGTCGCGCGCGAACTGACCAAGCTCTATGAGGAGACCCGACGCGGCAGCCTTTCAGCTTTGGCGGCACATTATAGCGAGGCCGATACACCGCGCGGCGAGATTGTCGTTGTGGTCGGCGGGAAAAGCCCGGACGCCGATACTGCCGAGGTGCCTGATTTAGATGGTGCCTTGGAAGAAGCCTTATCCCGCCTAAGCGTTAAGGATGCGGCCGCGGCCGTGGCGCTCCAGACTGGGATTGCTCGCCGCGATGTCTATAGCCGCGCTTTAGCTCTGGTTGCTGCACAGAAGCGAGCGGCCTCATGAATTTGACCCAGCGCGCTCTTGCAGAAAGATCTGGGCGATGGGCCGAGAATTGGGCGGCCTTTGTGCTGCAGCTCAAGGGCTATGCCATTCTGGGGCGGCGGCTGCAATGTAGTAAGCAGCCGAGGCGCAGGTTTCTTCGACCACGGCGTAGATCGGCTTGTTGTGCTTGGCTTTCAGGCGCACGATCTCATCGTTGATGATGCCGGCCTGCACCGGACTGCCGCCGGGGGAGTTGATCAGCAGCACCACCGCCTGG
>VKHH01007250.1:0-11775 GCA_015144975.1 Epipyxis sp. PR26KG | reverse complement strand
GCTTTTTCCTCTTGTCTAGTTGCACCTTTTTGATTTGCTCCGTTAATTTTTATTAATTCATTCATTCATTCATTCATCATAATATATCAATAACTTATCACATTGTGAATTAGCCTGTAATTTGTATACTATATAAAATCAAGAAAAATGGGTGGAGGGCGAAGATTTGATTATCCAAAATATGTTTGGTCTCCAGCTGGTAAATAAGTAATAAATGATAAATGTATCGAATTTTCAATAGTAGTGTATTCGGTATTGCATGTTTTTGTTGGTTGATCACATAGCATCTAATATATTCAAATTATTTCTGGCTCTATCAGTAATAGTGGACGCAATAATCAAACTTTAATTTTGTAAAATATCATTTTATCGTTAAGTGAAATAATAATCACAATAATTTTGTTATACAAAATACTTGCATACCCAAAATACTGACAAAATACTGACATCAACAAAGTATCTTATAGAACTTTCATTGAAATAAATATTTATTCATTTTGTGCATGATCCCTACATTTAAGCCCCAATTTTTATTTCTGAAGTTTATATTTATCTGATTAATAAACGTGAAATTATCATCTGTTTTAAGGATCATTACTATTATTACAACTGATGATTAATTTTATCAATTCATATTATCTATTACGAATAATATGATACCTTTGTAAATGCAGTTTCTATATAAATACATTTTTTATTTTAGGTGGATGGTGGGCAAATCCGGTACATTGGAAAAGAAATACTGCGATTTGTGCTGCATTTTGTGCCGTTATAGTTTATAACATTTATCAATTCTCTGAATCTAAAACAGTGAGCGAGTTAATACTTTATAATCGTGTGTTATTATTATTATTCAATGTGCTAATAATGTACTATAGGTTGCCTACACTCCAAAAATCATAGCGTCAAGTAAATCTCATGGTCATGGTGATGGTCATCATTAATAGTAACAACAATCATCACAATAAATTATATTTTTAATTTATTTGTTCTATTGATAACCGGGAATTCAACACCTCAACACAAAATTGAATAAATTATTTGTTCATTTTTAATTTTAAGTATCATCCAACGCATGAAATGGTTGCAAATTAAGTTAAGAATTGTTTCACGCAATATAGTAACAGTCATACACTCATTTAAAATATCTAATTTTGCAATTGCTTCACTAATTGGAATAGCAATCCAACTCCATAGCCTGTAGCCCTCTCACTAACATTGCAAGGTCCAGCCATATCCACATGCAGCCACTTTCCTCCAATTTTCAAGTAGTCCTTTCAGAAATCATAATCATAATAATTAATTTATATCTTATACGAATAAGATAAGTGTGGTACCGTACCTCCAAATGGTTTCCAATGAACTGTCCAGCACATGACGATTGAGCATTACCTCGGTCTGCAACTGAATTCTTCATATCTGCTACCTAAAAAATTGTTTTTATGATTAATTTATTAACATGCTGATCAGTTGGTGAATTTTTTCAGATAACCCAAAAATAAACATACATAAGGGACTCACCGCAGATCTGAACTCATTTTTATAAAATTCTGGACAGTAAGGAATTGGGAAAGCTAAATCTCCTGAAATTTTACCACAAATAACAGCTGTGTTTTCTAACTCTTCATCACTGCAATAAATAGCTGAATGATTCTTTCCTGTTGCAATCAACTGAGCACCCGTAAGGGTAGCAATATCAACTATATGAGATGGATTAAGATATTTCGATGCATAGAAGCAACCATCGGCTAATACCAGTCTTCCTTCAGCATCAGTATTGTTCACTTCAACAGTTTTCCCAGAAAGCATCACATGAATATCATCGGGTCGAGTAGCTAATGCGCTAACCGAATTCTCAGCAATGCACAACAAAGCGTATAATGGATGGGTTAAGTTACCGGATGAGACAGCCGTGGCAAAAGAACCTAACACAGCTGCACTGCCACCCATATCTGTCTTCATCCCTGCCATGGAAGTTGTTGGTGTTTTGATTGATAAGCCTCCAGTGTCATACACAATCCCTTTACCAACCAAACAAATCGATTTATCATTTTCTTTACCAGTAGGGACATAAGAAAATATGACTAAAGCAGGAAGATGTTCACTTGCTTTACCAACTCCCCATAATCCTCCAAAACCTCTGGTTTCTAATTCGAACCCTTGAATTACTTCTATGTTACATTTTAGCTGTGCAGCGATCAATTTGCATTCTTCAACATAAGCATCTGTATGAAGTATGTTTGGGGGAGTATCAACCAATCGTTGGGCAGTGCGAATATTAGATATAGCAAAATTAATATCCGATATAAGTTGCTCGTCTTCAATTGACGGAGATGGAACATCAATCACAATATCCACTTTAATTGGTGCTGACACTTTTGACTTCATCGAAAACAGTGGAAATTGTCTACCAACAGCGCATGCTTGTGCAAATACATAAGGCTTAGTGACTTCTGTTGGAGTTATCAAGATAGTTAAATTTCCGGTTCCTTTAGATGCATTGATCATTGCTGAAATAGTATGAGATCGAGCCGGAGAATTATGGCGAGAATAAATTTCAGGAAGAATTGCGATCACAAATTTTTGTAATTCTCCATCTTCTCGAAGAACTGTTCCAGACGACCAAGCACATGTCTCTGTATTTGGATTTATACTAGTACCAAGTTTACGAAGCGTTTTAACGGCGTCCGAAGAGTTGTTTAGAGATCGAGAGATAAATTCACCAAGGACAATCGATTCTAATTGATCCTTTTGCTGCAAAATGATAATTAAAGTTGAATCATTGGAAGAAGTAAAAGTACTCAAAAGTTGAGCTCTGATTTCAGTCATGTTTCAGAATGAATTATTGAAAAGTTAATTGATCACCGTTGCAATATGTACAGTACACTGTAGCTATTAATAATTTAACCGTCGCCTCAAGTAACAGCACCAGTCTATAGTCTATAAACTAGTACTTTTCGTATTACATATATTCCAGTATTATTATTATTGAAATTCGAATTCTGGAATAACCGGATCCCAGGCACTTGTAGTTAAAAATATGTGTTAATAACAAAAAATCATAAATCATAATAATAAGTGAAGTTATCCTGTCGTATCTCCAAGTTGGATAGTTCATTATTATGCCTGATTCAAGGTTGACATCTAATTAAAGCATTTCTTTTGGATTTCAAGTGTTTAATTTCAATATTTAATGACTTGCACATATTCACTCAGCTTTTTACTTCTGTTGATACTTCTTACACATTATTGTAATTCTTTATCGAATTCATTAGACAATTTTTTTGATAATTGTGATGCAAACAGGAACAAACGAATTAGTAGAAACGAAGTGAAATTTTGTTTCAGAAATGATAAGGATAATCCTTTATTGATTGGTTTAGATTCAACGGTCGAAACTATAATGGGACTATTTGATAGAAATAAAGATAACGAAATATCTGTCGCAGAATATCTTGAAAGTTTGAAATTACACGACCAAGTCAATAATAAAAAGTCTTCTCAAAGTCAACTTACCGATGAAGATGATTTAATTACAGTTACTACAAGGACTGGTAAACAAAAGAAAATGTCGAAAAAGAGTTTCTTGTTAGAAATGAGAGAATCTCTGAAGGGCTTTGCTTTAAGTGATGATGGCGAAGTCAAGCGGCAAATTGATAAAACAGAAAAAATAACGAAAGTTATGGAGGATGACCCAGCGATGGGAAGATTTATCAAAATCGGTCAATATATTCATTCTGAACTAATAAAACATGAATATTATAGTAATTCAACAATATTATCACAATTACGGTCACTACCACCTGGAGGTAGTATTAATAGAGGAAAAGAAACTACTCGCGATTTGATACCGAGCAAAGGGAATTTTACGGTACTAATTAATAAATAATGTTATTATCACTGATACTAAATTAATACATAAAACATAAAATTTAATTGAATGTTAATTGCAGGTGTGGCTTGAAATGTCGATTAAAATGAAAGATAGCATTCTAACTTCTTATGAGGTATGGGAGTATTATTAATATGTATTATCTCATCATCGTGTATTATTTATTAATGTAATTTTTTCTTTCCTTGATATGTTAGGCTAAAGTTGAGTTTCATCCTGCAAAGTATTATCAGCCAAGTATATTTGTTGACAAACTATGGCTATTAGATAATAATGGACAACGCATTCGTCAATTAAAATTACCTACTATTGGAAGGTATGATTAGTGTTATTATCAGATAATTAATACTTGACAGCATAGTAATTTCTAACTCAATCTATTTGATAAGCTCTTCATTTCAATAATTAATATTATTTTTGATTTGTTTTATAGGATTAGGTGGAGCTGGAAATGGCTTAGTTTCATAGCTCATAAGGGAATGACAAGTGGAATGATCTCATATTACATAACTAGTCTGATATTTTTGATTGGTTTATTATTATTATCAACGAAATGGCTGTTTCAAAATAAGTGAGATTCTGATAGGAACAAGCAAGACAAGAAAATATAAGAGATTCAAAAATTATTATCGTAATAAAGTGAGTTATTTGATTTACACATCATAATCAAAAATCCTTCATCTCAATTTTATTATAATAACTCTGGAACTCTTAACTTAACTTACCTGATTAAAATGGCGACTCCTCAAGATACTGTCACCTCTGAAAACGAGAACCCACCATTAGTGTAATTTATAAATAAAATATTAATAAATAATAAATATCCATTGATTATATGGTTATAGTAGATTCAAGTTGTATCATGTTAACTTGGGCTACTTCATAATGATTGATTTATTTATAATTTATAATAACTTCTCAATAAAAGTTTAAAAAAAGATGATAATGATGCTATAACTATGATGCTCATTTAAATGAATAAAATCTTCTTGTTTCAGTACATGAAATTGTTAAATGATATTGCCAAAATGGAGTATGGGAGATGATTTTAACTACAATAATAATAATAATAATAATAATAATAATAATAATAATAATAATAATAATAATAATAAACATCCTTAATGCTCTCTGTTATGATTTGCTTATTCTTATTCTTACCGCTCAGTTTGAATGACTTGATTTCCTCATTTTTTCTGGCAAGAAAAGAGAAAATGAACCTGTATAGTACCAGTATGTATTATATATATATTTTTCATCAAGTCAACTTGCTAATTTTCAAAATTTTACTTTTGATGTTAAAATTAACAATTAATTCACTGTGTGATGAAATAATCTCGCCGTCTGACTTATATATAAAAGAATGGATGAATCTGACTTTTCGTTTTCTTACGTATTCATCCATTAATCAAGACTTTCATAGGTCGTGGTGGCGAGATTAGAAATAACTTATAACTTGTACTTTGTAATAATAGCCAATCAATTAACAATAATTTTTTTTTATCATTCTTCATTTTATTCTTTTGTTAAGAAATACTCCGATTCATTAGAGAAAGATTACAGCATTACTATAGGTGAAAACCGTATATCTTAAATTTGAAGAAAGTGAGATTTGAAGAACTATAGATTATGATAAATTAATTAATTAATCAAATAATTTCATTCATTATTATATAAATAACAAATGCAAAATGCAAGTAGTTTCAATTATACATCATAACAAATTATGAGAAGCAGTTCATGTTTCTCATGGTTAGTATTTGCTATATTCCATTACTTCCATCTACAATTCTGTTCCCATTATTATTATTATTATTATTATTATTATTATTATTATTATTATTAACAAGTAATTGGGACCCTTGTTCATGTCCATGTAACATTAATGTGTTTCCACTACCCGATGATGCAGTTACTGTGGATTGATTATTCTGATCAGATGAATTATTATTATTATTATTATTATTATTATTATTATTATTATTATTATTCGAATAATCTAATAATGCTAATGCTTCATTTTCTTTCAATCTTTGCTGCTCTGCTATTGACATATAATACTGATTTTGATTAAAATTACTTGTCATTCCATTGCTATTCATCGATGGTACACTTGTTGAAAATGGATGATGATTTAAATTTATTCGATTATTATTGAAATTATTATTTTCATTTGTTACATTATTCTCATTACCACTCGATGATAGCATACCATTCGATTGACTATTGCTAACAATATTTATTTGAGAAGTTGAAGTTAATCTTGCATTTATGTTCATATTATTGACAGGTGCTGGTGGCAGCATTGAACCGGACCCGACAGTTGAACTTGAGGGTAAGTCCGGAGATTTTGGTTTAACCAATCGTTTAATTTGAAGACTATTTACATTATTATTAGTTAAATTATGTTGTGAATTGTTCTGATTCGAGTTATTTGCTGGAATATTACAACTGGAAACAACAGGTGATAGTGCCGGACTGGAATTATTACTGTCAATTGGACTGTTGTTTGGTGTGATTATCACAGGTAAATTACTCAATGATGAGTTACTTGAGTTGAATGGAATATTATTCATCGGGATTTTGCTGATGATTGCTTTTGATAAAGTAGATGATAAAGCAATAGAATTCGCGATAATACTCATATTATTCGCTTTCACATCACTTGGTGTGAGACCCATGCTCCAAGGATGTCTTAATGCCTCTGCAGCAGTCAGACGAAGCGATGGATCATTATGTAGTAATCCGACTAGTAACGATCCAGCTAGGGTGGAAATAGAGGGGGGCAAAAACCAAGAAGGAATCGACACTTCTTTTCCATCTTTTAACATACTGATGTATTCTGTCGCTAACCATGTTTTATACCGTCTAATATTATCATAAATATTATCATAAATATTCATCAATTCATTCAATAAATATAAAAACAGGATCTTACTTATATCTTGGGCATGTATTGATATCTCCTCCGAAAGGAAGGGATCCGGTCAATAAACTATATAAAATAACTCCAGCACTCCACATATCCACTTTTCTTCCATCGTATCCTGTAGGGTCTGTTGAAATAAGATAAAAGATATCAGTAAGCATTATTATATTGTAATATTTTATTAATTCAGTTTCGATGATAGTGTATCATGTATTTATTATATGATCAGTCATACCGTTGCTCGATATCTCAGGTGCAATATAATGAGGCGAACCAACGACACTTTTCAATCTTTTCAGTTCTGACGGACTATGATCACTTAACCCCATTTGCTGCTGTTTCGACGGTGTTGCAAAGGTTCCAGTGATATTATTACTATGATTCTTCGATTTCGATTCTTCGAAATGATGATGATTTTTTGTGGGTGTGTTATCTACTGCTGATGAAATACCAGATGATGTAGTTGATTCTGATGCAAAAATCACAGCAGACAATCCAAAATCAGCAATTTTTAGTATCGCTGATTCAGATGGATCGGAAAGAAGCAGATTTTCTGGCTTTAAATCGCGATGCACCACCCCTACGCACATCACAAACAACATGAATCAACTCAATTCAAAATATTCAACTATAATATTCAATAAAATATTACCTTTCTGGTGGCAATAATCAATCCCAGATAATAATTGATTAAAATATCTTCGAGCGAATTCTTCAGAATTCGCAAAACCGCTACTTTTCATCCGTTCAAACAACTCACCCCCATTAATAAGCTCCAAAACTAAAAATAGAGTTGTTTTAGTATCTTGAATTAACTCAAGAACTTCTAATAAAGCTATTATATTTGGGTGTTCACCGATATGAATCATATTACTCATTTCTCTGCAAACCGATTGACGATTTCGAAGAAATTTGATATATTTTTGTGAAACATGAGGAATAGTCACTTTAACTCCATCTATTAAAATTGTAGAACGAATATTAATTTTTTCTAATTCCATATCATTCATTTGATCCATTGTAAGAGGATTTAAACTCCATATTTCTACACATTTTGGTAATGGCAATTCTCGGAGTTGCATCCCTCGCTGCGGATCTTCATATGCAGCGAATACTTGCCGAGTGTTAGGATGCATTAACCACCAAACATTTTCAGTTGTAAGAGGAGATTTTGAATTTATTTGATCTTGAGATAATTGAGATCCTTTTAACACAACAGTACATTTATTGATTTGTCCTAAAACACTGTTTTTATATCCGAGAGGATTCAAAATTTTAATTGCTACAGATTTCTCTTTCTCTGACACATTGCTGGAATTACTGTTGCGATTCTATGAATAGAATTAGAAAACATATCTCATAAAATTTCTATAAAAAGAATAAAAACTGGTTTATACATTTGGTGACCCTGGACTGTTGACAATCCCTCCTTCAACTGCTTGATACACAGATCCTGATGCACCACCTCCAAGATAATTGCCCAATTCGTAAACTACTTTATTGTATGAATAAATATATTGTCCATCATATTTGTCCACTTGACGGCATCGAAAGGAAGAGAGCATTCGTATAGATGTTCAATATTCAATACGTGAATACGTGTTTTGTTATCTTTGTAAACAAAGAAATTGAAACGCTTAAACAACTTTATTTTCAACTCTAATCAGCTCTATCCAAATGATAATGTAGAGGCTAATCCTAAAGTATACAACAAATTGAAATCAACTGTCTGTTTATTAGAAATAACATTTTCCTTTTTTTCTCCAAACACCCGACACGCGATGTTTTTGGGAAACGGAGAGAAACACGACGGAACAATAAAATAAATATTTTACAGTATGAAAAATAAGCATCATTAAGAGTTCATTCATGCTTACTTTGAGTCATTTTTTGTTTTTTGGCATCTGTTAGTAACAATATTTTCATTTATTCATTTAGAACAAAAACAAAAACAATTGTAATCATTTCGTAGATAAAATTGCATTCTGTGGATGATTTCCGTTATTATTCTTGTTATAAATTACATTTCAAATTCGAAAATATTCGAAACCGTCATCCCGGTGCTCCAAAATTCCAAAATGATACGATAATTCCAAATTTATAATTTAATATAATTTATCCCAGTTGTAGATCTACAGTATGGTTAATGCGTAAGAAATTATAATAATACAATTTCTTGTTGTAATATTGTAATTGTTATTTCAAAGAAAATAAAACATAATAAAAAATAAAAAAGAGTAACTCTAAAATATAATAAGAAATAAGTGTTGATAGCTACTTGGTTAATGGTTAATAATTAGCCATTATATTGTAAGTATGCGTAAATTTCAACTTTTGATAGTATCGATTGGTCTTCTTGCTACCAATTCTGACTTCATTTATCCCGACTTTAATGAAACATCTGGTTTGAAGGTAAATTTTTAAATAGAACTTGTTGCTACTTAATATTCATTCACTTCATAATAAATCTTATATTTGTTAATTGTTTCATGTTTCATTTTCCCATTGTGCACATAAACCATAGTTCAACGGTGCGGCAGGAACCACTAATTGCTTTAATGATATTCTGAATGCTTATGGTGATCGTCAAGGCATCGCTGACCGATTTAATGAAGATGTGTTGACAGAAATAGGAGAAACGACAGTATTAATATCAGAGAGCTCTGTAGAAACAAATCTCGCTCAGGATAATAATATAACTCAATCAACATTAGCTGGATTCATCCATCGCTCAGACACAATATCACAACCAGGTATATGCCGAGTGAGGGCTCGTTTAACTCCATCAGGTCCATCTAAAGTGGGATCGTTTTGGTTTATGGAGCCATCTCCAGTGACTAATGGATTTGATACTTATTTCACGTTTCAAGTTTCTGATCATTCGAAACAATGCACACTTAACAAAGATCAATATTTTAGTATGCTTCATCATCGCACATGCAGTGTACATGGAGCTGATGGATTCGCATTTGTCATTCAAAACCATCCGAATTCAACAAGTATCGTTGGTCAATCTGGAATACAAATGGGATTTGGAGGAATCGAAAACTCACTCGCCATTGCTTTTGACACATGGTATATATCAGACTAATGACATTGAATAATAATAATTATTATATGATATTGATGAAACAGCATTATTTTTTATAATTATTTAATAATAATAATAATGATAATAATAATAATAATAATATGGCAGATTTCTATCATTTTTTGATTTATTATGATTATTATTAATTCTATATTTTATTTAATCTAATAATATTCATTAATGAATTAATAGAAATACTAATACTATTAATAATAAAATAATAGGCAGAATCAAGGATATGATACGTTAGGTGTGGATCACATTAAGATCCAATCGAAGGGAAGGGATCCTAATGATGCTCTTCCAGCTGGTTTGTTAGGTGTGCCTAGAGCTCACAGCTTAGCAGACGGAAAAGTGAGAACAACAACAATTATCATATGATTTAAAAAATAATGCATATTATTATTATTATTGTTATTATTATTATTATTATTATTATTATTATTATTATTATTATTTATTATTTTCCAACACGATTCATCTCTTTTGAAAATAGCAATTATTAAAAAATTAGTTATAAAAATGTGTATATCGCAATGGGTTTTATTTTTTAATATATTATCATTATTATTTTCTTATTTTTTGGGACAATTCATTTTTATATTATAAAATAATACTAATGTTATATTAATGTTATTATTATAGATTCACATGGCTCGAATTGTGTATTATGGTGAATTAAAATCACAATATTTGGACAAATTGGTCGCTTCTGAATCATTATTACCATATTTAAAGGATAATGGCGAACAGAAGCGAATCGGTACATTACTTGTATACATCGATGATGGGATCGAGTCTGACACACCATTACTTGCACTTCCAATTAACTTATCATTATTATTAAACTTACCGTCTGACAAAGCTTTTGTTGGATTCACTTCATCAACTGGTCGATTTTATGAAAAACATGATATTCTGAGTTGGGTATGGTGTGATCAAGAGCCATGTGATGAAGAACAAAAAAAGAATTTTGATTATCATCAATCATCGAAATATTCTGTAACCAAGTTGAGAAGGTTTGAGCCCGGGGCAGGCTATGGAGGCGGGGCCAGTGATGGATTCCCAACTGAAAATACAAGTCCGAAAACTGATCCTTGGACCGGATGACCCGATGACCGGATATGATACCATACAAATCATAATACCACACATTGGAATGATAATAAATGAAAAAATAATAATTATTATTATTGATTAATAGTACATATTAATGAACGAATTAACATTTTACAAAAATAATATTATTAGACAGCAATTCATCATGTTCATTTATTCATTCATTCATCTATTCATTATCATATTAAATTATTAAATGGATTAATTATTTTTAATTTCTTAGTTTTCTCTCTGAGCTACTTGTAATAGTTAATATATCATCATAATATTTCTCAAAAACGACAGAAAATATTATATTAATATTTGATCACTAACATCATAATTAAAAACTCCCAACAGCTATAATTAAAATACTCTTGAAAATTATGATCCATTCCATTCGACTCAATCGAACTGAAATCTAATGTATTTTATCATAAAACTGTTGTAAACTATCCTTTATCAAATTAAAATCTGATTTATTATTATTATTGTTATTATTATTATTATTGTTATTATTATTATTATTAATGGACAATTGAGATGCGATCCAACCTGGTAATTGGTTAAGAATTCTACTTTGTTCATATCTCATGTCAATTAAAATAATGGATGAAAAGTCATGAATATGTCTGATAGACCTTCCAATCGATTGATTGACTGATTTCATACACATTATTTCTAACAAATTATTATTATTATTATTATTATTATTATTGTTATTATTATTACTATTATTATTATTATTATTATTATTATTATTAT
>VKHH01007249.1:0-11777 GCA_015144975.1 Epipyxis sp. PR26KG | reverse complement strand
ATCACCATTAGCTATTCGGTCAACAAGATTTTTATCAAATTCAATTTCACTACTCATCCTTGAATTCTTCTCATCTTTCTTTTCTCTTTCCACGAGGAATGCTGTGCAATATGTAATAAAGTTACGCAATATTCCAATATATCAAATTGTCTTACAAACAGTGTCCAAAATTAAACCAGCTGAATACAAATCGTTAGATTGACTTATTAACTTGCGTATATAAATGTTTTGTTATTACTTTAATATTTATTACCGGTAATAGAGAACCATTACCGGAAAATATATGTAACTAACATGAAATTTTCTACAATTATATTTTGGGCTGGTAAATCTTACTGTAGATTACTAAATCTGCTTCAAATTTTATGTGTGAGTATTAACGCAAAAAGTCCTTTTTTAATGTTAATAAGAAAGCTTTCTTTTAATTACAAAACAATTCGAGTCTTCTTTCCCACAATTATATTAAAGCTATTAATTACTCGATTTATCTAGGGAGATATCCATAGACTATTAAGTTAGTATATATGTATAAAAATTTAGGAGCTTTATAAATTTACGAAAAAACATGATTCATTCATTCATTCATTTAACTTTTATACTTTTATAATAGATTACATCCAATAGAGGAAGAAAGCGTAGAGCTTAAGAGGGCTCTATAGTTCGTTTGATTTGTTGCTCATTAATTTATTTATTCATTCATTCATTCTTTTACGTTAATTTTTATTAATTCATTCATTCATTCACTTATACCCAGATATATTCACTTATACCCGGATACCGGATACCGGATACCCGGTATATTATATATGAATATATATATATATCTAACATTTGCAATTCCAATTCCAGGAATTTTCCTAGCTTTTCTAATAAACAAAAAACAATCCTGGAACAACTAGAATGTTAGTATTTTATCTAGCAATGTCTCTAGTCTGTGCCGACGACCGACGATGGATATATTTTTAAAATTTATTATTGATAGGAATCATCATGTTGTTCTTGTAAATCATTTTAACACTATAATTATTATTTAAAATCAAGAAATCAAAACATGAATTCAATATTAATTTTAGTATTAAGTTCATTTTCTGTTTTAGTATTTCAAAGCTACGAAGTTTCATCATGTAATATTTGGCAGAATTCATTATTATATCAGAAATCATTGGATGAGTTATCACAATGTTCATCCTTTTCATCAGAAGTCACATTGCTTGATATGGGTAGTTTTATATCTTCATCAACAAAAATACCAGAGTTTGATAATGTAATAAAATAAATATTTATGATTTTAATGTATTTTAATTTCCTGTATTGAACAGCTTGTATTATTAGGTGATAAAGAAGGATGTGAATCGAAAATTCAACAAAACTCTAATTCTTTTCAATTTCATCCTTATCTGGCTCTACTTAGTTCTTCATTATTAACACAACCTCTCGTAACTTGTCCTTGTATTAAACAAAGCTCCGTGAAATTAGAAGCATGTTCTGATGTAATCGACCAGTATGATCATTTTTGTGATAAATTTGTTCCTATTACTAATGATCAGAAGAATAACAATAATAATAATAATACATTACAGCAAGAATATCACAAATGCACGAGCAAAATGAATCAGCTGTGTGAAATTAATAAAAACTCTTTTCATAATTCAAGTGTTCAATGCGTAAAAAATAACATCGTTTTGCTTGAATCAGAATGTTCTTCTTTATTTTCATTATTATTAACAAAAATATTCTCTGATTGTGGTGATGATATTCGAAAATATTGTTTTGGGTATATATTAGATCCAATTGCATCCACGTTTTGTTTGTTTGATCATTATTATGATAATAATAACAATTATTATAATGCTTGTAAGTTAGATTTAGATGAAATCATAAAATCATTTATACCATGCGATGGATCAAATATATCATGTCCTAATGATGCTTCTATAGAAGACACTATTAACTGCATTTCAAGTCTCCAATTAACTAATAATAGTGAATGTAACTTATTTTTGGATGGTTATGAAAAATGCGATAATAATACAAAAAATAATAAAGATAATCACCTGAATGATCAACCCTCATCACTTGCTTGTTGGTTCAAAACTCATTTTACATCTCATAGTAATAATAATACTATCATTAAGCCTCCAAATAATAATAACAATAATGATAATTCTGGTGGGGGAAGTAAAGAACCATCCCATGAAAAAAACAAAAACAAGAATAAAAATGATACTAATAATGATGAGTCTCAAACAAATCAAGATGCTATTAAGAATAAAAGACAAAGAGTTGGATTAAAATTAGCAGGTTATAATAGAAGTTATTTATTTGAATCATTTTTCTCATTATTATAATTATTATGGTCGCTATTTTTTGTTTATTTAATTTATTATTGTTATTATATTATTATTATCATTTAATTATTATTATTATTAGGCATCATTTTAATTTTTGGTGTGCTTGGTTACCTTGGCAGAGTAATATTTGTTAAAAATGATAACACATTTCAAGGATTAACTATGATGAAAATCTATCAAATATTAAGAATGTATTTTTCTTTGAGTCATAATAATAGCTTGACTGTTAGTAACACTACCGCTACTAATGTCAATACTTCAAATCAAATGTTCTCATCAGATTTAAAATACTCTCCTGCACCTCTAGAAGATTCTAATGAAAGTAACAATTCAATTGAAATGCAAGAATTATAATATCATTCAATAATCAATGATCATTTGAATAAACTAATATAAAATAAATTTTCTAAAATTATTATATAGTTTCATAATTCTTATACATTATACTACTTTATTTATCATTTTCCTTCAGAATTCAGAATTTGTTTTAGAAGCAAGGCAACTGCAATTAATTTTCTGTGAGATAGAACTGCTCTTCTGTATAATGATATATATAATTGCTCAGATATTTTCATTCTTATGATTTTGTGCTTACTAATTGATTGTAAATATTATTAATTATTTTAAGTTTTTCTGATAATAAAAAAATGACCGTATTTCATCCATAATTCCAATTATCACTTTATTATAATAGTTTTGCAAAAAAATCATTATTATTTAATCAATTAATGGCAGTTGTTATTGTTTATAATAAAGCCTTGGCAGCATCTCTCTTTGCTTTAAGTACTCTTAATTCCTTTAATTTGACTAATTTCTCAGCATCTGTTTGTGCTTTTTCAGCTTCTGCGATTTCAATTGGGATGTTACGAGTTGGACTTAAAACAATGCATTTTCCACCATTAGCTTCAATAGCGGCACGTGCAGATTCAGTGAATGCATGAGCCTTTACGGTTAAACCCTGCACATACAATGGAATGAATATTGTTATATCCATCATTACTGTAAGTGCTATTTATCAATTATTTCAGCGAATGTATCTATTATTGTACCTTGGCGGTAAGCTCTGTTCCTTCAGCTCCTCCAACAACTTTGAAAATACTTCTACCTTTATTTGTTTTGGTAGTGATTCCACTTTCTTCTAATGCTTGAAAATCAACTTCAGAATTATCATCAACTTCATTCAACATAGGGACCTTAATTAATTCATAAACAGTTTTAGTGTGTCCTTTCTGAGGTTTTCCAACAAACTTTGGCAATCTTCGGTAGAGAGCAGTTTGTCCACCTTCAAATCCAGCTCTTACTCCAGCACCTTCACCTGTATCAAGTAAAATATTATATATTATATATTAATAATTGTTAAAGAAGAGGAAAGAGAGTTTCTACAATTGCCCTTTCTTTACTCTGATACAAGCCCAAAAGCAAAATATTGGCGAAACATCCAAACCATCCAAATTAAATATGAAGCACGATGACATTGAATTTCAAATTTGGGCAAACAATGATTGTAATATCATATCGAACCATTTCAATTACAATACGCATATTTTAGAAATATCTGACCTGAACGCGACTTTTGACCTCTCATACCACGACCACAAGTTTTTCCTTGACCAGCTGAAATACCACGACCTACTCTAAGAAACTTCTTTCTAGCACCAGGAATTGGTTTAAGAGATGTGACAGACAAAACATAATCTGAACATTATTCGAGAATAAATAATAATAGAACGAATTTACATATAATTATACAGCATAATTTATATGATTGTTATCAGATTTCCAATAGACATGCTAGCAGTATAGAATTACCATCTGGGATTTGGAAACTTTGGAATTCTTTTCGTTCCTTCCAGTCAAATATTTTCATATTTAAATTAGATGATTTTACTGAACTACATTCCGTTCCAATGCTGGCTAATCCAAAGCTTTGAATTGAATGTAACCCTATGAATGGATATTATGATAATTGGGAGTAAAATTTTAAAAATACTTCAAATGCTCGAGTGAATTAAAAAGTATGAGAATTTAAATGAATTCATGTAATACTTGGATTTATATTAGCGTATTCAGCGTATTAGTAGGCGACTGATTTCATTCTATTATTTCATATTTCGTTGAAGTTAAAGATTGAGCACTATTTTTTTTAACAAAGTGTGTAAATATGAAGTAGAATCATGAAATGCATACAAACATGTAGTGGTTCAAATTGCGATATTGTGGAAGTTAGTAAAATATTGTATAAATAATAAGAAATACAGTTGAGTGCAAAAGTGCAAACGTGCAAACATACAACGTGAATTGATTTGTATAACCCTACCCAACAATACTAATGCAATCGAAATCATTTGCATTTTGAACTTTAAAATATGAATAATACAAAAGATTGGATGGATTCCTGAGAGAATTATTTTAGTAATGAGTTGGTGAGTTCTCTATGAATGAATGAGATGTGGATGAATGAAAACTGTTTTTGTGGCGTGAGAATACAGGAAGGGCTTGTGGCTTATATTTAGTCCAATAACACTTTCAATATAATTAATTAATATAAATATTAATGTAAAAGCATAGCAACCCTATGAGAAAACTTGTTTTACGGATTGAGTGAAAAATTCAAATTCATCACATACATGGTATACAAAAAACTAAATTTAATAATTATTTTATAATTGATAATGTCGCAATTGATATCAAGCAGTCAATATGAAGCTCTCAAAAATAGAGTTAATGATTTACAATATATATAAAAACCAAATATATTCCATAGAATCCATTTAGCATTACAACGCTTCATAATATTAAAATTGGTTGAAGTTATTTCAACAAAAACATTCGAGCAAATTCGATGATATCAATTTTCAAAAAGTGTCGTGCCTAAAATTTAAAATCTTATGGAGGCATAATATCTTTAAAAGACAAATTAGCTACACTTTCAAAAAATAAGTTAAAATTGCAGCTTAATATGGTAAAGCAATATTTAAATTTAAACACCATTTTAATTTTTTTTACAACCCCCGCAAGAACACCCGCAAAATGTTTTTTTTTAATGAACCGGACTCCTTTTTCCTTTCTTGTTTATTACTTGTTTAGTTGAACTGTTTTGTTGCTCAGTTAATTCCTATTAATTCATTCATTCGTTTTAAGTTACCGCGTAGCTTATAGTTTCTGGTATATGGTTTCATTATTTTGATAGCTTTGGTCCGTTTCTTTTATTCTTTTATTGTGATTTACTGATTTACTTGATTTTATCACCTATAATAGTCAAATCGATAAGGATGAATTATTCACAACAACATAGTTCAGGCTGCAAAGAATTGCCTTCAAAATGTTACTGCGATGTTGATTGGATTTGGAAAAGATCTCTAATTAGTGAGAAAACGAATGCCAATCGAAGTGGCAAGTGGATGCTATTTCCATCCAGAACAACAGTTGATACTATTTGGGAAAAGATTACAGAATTACTGGATGATGGCTTTTTAGGTAAAACAAATGTAGATCGAAGTATGAACATCATCAACATTATATATTTAAAATATTTCATTGCTTTAATATTAATATATATCTGAAATATCAAAGGCCATGTTGCAAAAGTATCACCTGTTCGTGACTCTACTAAGGCTGAGGATCACCTAATCTGCATATACACAGACAACCATGAAAATATTGATGATGTATGGCGAGTTTTAATGTCCATTCGATTGTTAATTCCTGGTCAAAAATATGGTGTGTTAAATTATAAAACTGACGATGCCACATATTCTGGGGATTATTGTGGCACCATAGTTAAGCGACATAGGAATCAATTGGTCAGCAAGTACACTTCCCCAAAAATACCTTTCATTGGTGACAAGAGTGGAAATAATATTGATTATAATTATAATCCTCAGCTTCGCATGAATAACGTTGGTGTGAATTACGGCAAAATAATTGTGCGAGAGTATATCTCGCAGCTGAATAGTGATAATAAGCCAGTTGATTTAACGTTAACGAAGAAAAGCAGTGATAATAAAAAAATCAAAATAGTTAAATATAATAAAAATGAAATGAGTAATCAAATAGTAAATGATGAATCCGACCTTAGCAACGTGGCTGAAAATGATAATTTGAATAAATGGGACCTAACGTGTGGTATAGTTGATACTAAAAATGAAACAGAGGTTGTGATAGATCCATCATTGACAAGATTTAACAATAGAGAAAAGGAAAAAAAGCGAAAATCAATTAACGATGATAACAATCAATTTAATTCACCTATGCATGATAATGATTGGTTTTAATGTTATGAGCATTTGAATATCATATCATAATAAATCCATATTCTAGGAAAGAAGAAAAGAGACCATCATTATTATTTGGTATAGAAATCTTAATTTTTTATTCTTGATACTCAATTAAGTTGATATTACACGTAATTCTATCTAATACCTGTATACCATGTATTTCACATCTATATTAATGTTAGTGTAAGCACACTACATAATTTATTTTCAATACGAGAAAATTACTTTGCATGAAGAAGCGCATCACTAATTTTGTTTAATATTAAATAAATCAAGTTCAATGAAACATTTTTCGTTATGATAAAAGTAACTTATAATATGATTAATTCTTTAGTTAATAATATTAATCCAATAACTCGATACGCAATACATAATTTTTAACAGCAGCTGTGCTACACAATTATAATTGTGTTAACCAGTTTTTATGATTATAAATATCATAAATTTTATAAATTTAGGATGAATCCGAGTGGGGAAACCTTGTCATGGTATTATCAAATTGAAAAAAATTATAAAAAGTTTATTCAACGATTAGCATCAATGTACGATAACTATTACTTAAGCTAGAATATAAACCAATTGAAACTATGAATGAACAAGAGTGAAAACACTTTTCGCAAATGATGATAATCGATTGAAATAATAACCTAAATTAGATCTATTCGCACGTTCATTTTCATAATAACCTTTTAAATTTAATGCCAATGGTAAATCTATTTCTTTATAATACAAAGGACAGTTTGATCGAGAATGATAAAACCAGTCATTACTTTGTTTTAATTTATATATTTTCCCACCAATCCCGAGTGTCCAACTTGAATGAACTAGCAGAACCTTATCCCAGTTGATATCTGCTATGGTACTTCCCCCAGATACCATAACATTTCTTTGTGTTGAATAAATATGACCATTTATAAACAACTTAGGAGGAAGAATATCAATACGCAGTAATCGCAATTTCTTTGCATGGAAAAATATTAAATTCTACAATATAATATCCAAAAATGATAAAATAATTAATACTCAAGCATAATTATTTACTATCATAAACATACATATCATGATAATAATGATCAATAATTGTACAATCCTTTCAGTGATGATAAATTGCGAAGTTAAATAATTAGGTATGTTCGAAAGAAAACGAACAAATCATATTATTATTAAATTTAAAAAAATCAGAAGTAAACCTGTTGTACTGATATTTTGTAATAATATATTATAATCAATATTCTTACCATGATTGCCTGATCGGTTAATCGATAAGTGTCAATTAGATCCATATTAGCGATTAGTGTATTCATCGCAACTTTGCTACGACAGGTGCTTCTTCCTAATAACACACCTCCACTGAAAGGTCCTTCAATATCATTTTTCCTGCCATCAGACAACATAAGAAAATCTAAGTTGTCTTTTGCTTTAGTTAAATAAAATCGAATGTCTTTATGCCACACAACATCCACATCCGTGAAAAAGAAGTCATATCCAATACCTAAAATATCAGACATCACAGCGAAACTCAAAGTTTTCGCAATTAATAATATTTTATCTCCATGATATTGATTATTGAACTCTTTGACTGTATAAGGAGTGTATGATTCTTGCAAATTAATAACATGAAATCCTAACTTAATCAATATTTCCTGAGTTTCTTCTTCAATCACCAATACAATCAAGCTATTGATTATTGATACGTGATTCAGATTATAAGCATGTAAAGAGCAAATAAAATTTAGAAAAAGGAAGAGATAACCTTTTGACACAAACATTAATAAAATCAAATTATTATTGTCAATATTATTAAAGGAAGGGCTTGAATCATTGGAAAAATTTAAATTAATTTGTGAAGTAATAAAGCTTCTCAATTTATTTTCTCTTTTAATTATATTAGCTTCATTTAAAAGATAGTTTATCAGTCTGTTATCTGAATTCAATTCCCTCTTCCTTTCATTTGATTCAGTCTGTTTGATAAGCTTTAGTAACCATTTGCTAACAGATAATTCATTTTGAATATGCAAAGTTGAATGAGATGTTAGTTTAATGAAATTTGTTGGGTAAATATCTCCATTGCAATAATTGTCATACTCTCGGGCCAATTTATAAGTTTGAAAACTATTACTAGAATTACTATTACTATTACTACTCATTGAATTGCAATAATTAAGGAACATAAACAGTTCAAGAGTTGTGAAAAGACCCGACAAAGAAATCCACATCTAATAAAATATTATGGAGTTACGAGAGTTAGAATTGAAGGAACGAATGTGCAGTAAGTTAACAATAAATCCGCCAACAACCAACTTTCATGGAATTCATTCAAAAGAAATAAAGAATTATTATGAATGAATGAATTATTGCCCAACAAAATAAAAGTGATGTTTACCCAATTAATTAATTAATTAATTAATTAATTAATTTTAAATTAATTAATTAATTAATCAAATGCAAAAGAGGGCTCTATATTATGATTTAATAGATTATTATTCCTCTTGTCTAGATTTATTTAATCTAATTTGCTCAGTTAATTCATTTTAATTCATTCATTCATCAGTGTCTATTAATAATCCGATAATCTTTATCAACAAATACAAATAAATAGTAGTAATTGTTCACATCATCAAACATGAAATTAATTTTGTTTATAATTGCTGCTGTTTTGATATGTGCAAGTGCTTACCAGCCAATAGCACGGTGTTCTAGAGCATTAACTAGTCTAAACTTCAACAAGGAAAAAGGTAATCATTGTTTGATGTACTGTAATTTTTTCTTCTTAAGTTTCAGGTTTACATTGAATTCTAGATAATGGAAGCAATAAAAGTGGTAATTCTAATAAAAATCCATTCAAGTCCATATGGCAAGGTATAAAACGCTTTATTCCAAACGTGTCAAAAGCAAAATATGAAGAGACATATTCAGTACCTGTACCAGATTCTGGTTATCGATATCATATTCGTTTAGTTCAACCAAAAACCAAAGATCGAAGGCATGTCATAACAAGAATTCAAAGATATTTCCCAGATATTCAATGGCAAACTGCTGAAATAATCGTAGACACCGCACTTGAAAATGGAGTTTCTTTAGTTCGTGTTCTAAACAGTTTGGTAAGAAAATTGCTAGTCGCGGAATTGACTTAATATTATTTGTGAAGTGGCATATAATCTTATTGCGAATATTGTAGAAAGAAGCTGAGTATGCTGTTGACATGCTGCGTAAAGCGGACCCACCAGTCAAAGTCGAAATATATGACTCAAAAATAGAAGAAGTTCTCACTAATTGATGTAAAAAATTATGAATCACATTTCAATCGATAATCTATATTTGTTCATATCAATATATTATTTTTAGTTTTCCTCATAAATGTTTTCGTACACAATATATATTGTATATACAGTCTCATTGTTACTAAAATCATGTTAAAAAAACATCAACTGAACTCTATCATTCTATTCAGAGTTGTATTGGAGATGGTCCAGTGCGATAAATCTGAATTTGAATCATTGAATGGATTTTTAAATGCAACCTTACATTTTTTTATTTGGTTTGGAGGCTTACAATCAAATAACTTCTTAGAAGTAATCGGTCCTTCTTTGATTACCCGTCCCCATTTCGCAGAAATATATGATATAGCATATTCAACACCCAACATATGGCCCTTGCGCCAACGATCTATGTATTGTTTATTCTCAGCATCATCTCGAATAGAAGGAGTATTCTTTAAGTTGTTCGAAAAATGAGTTAATAATCCACTTCGGTAATTGTCACTGCCATTAACATTACCATGAATAAGATGAATATTTCGATGCCAATGAACTGTGTATGGTGAAAGAGATACTCTTATTGCGTAGTCATCATCTGTAGTAAAAAATACAACTTAAATATTCAAACTTTCATACATTTTCAGGCAATAATTACCTTCGTAAAATCCAGGATAAAAATTCTCATCAAATAATCCAACTCTCTTTACTAATTTATAACTAAATATAACAGCAGACCATTCACCACCTAAATACCGGTATTTTGTATATGTTAACCACACATTACAAAAAATACAAAGCTTTTTCATTTAATTAAAAAATATAAAAATAATCATAACTTCTCACCGCAACACAAACCAGTAAATCCAATACCAAAAAATGGATCTGAACTAATAGATTGAGTTGTCTTACTTGCAATATCACGCAATGACCCTGGATTAAAAGCTATATCACCATTTACAACTAATACGTAACTATGTGAATCATATATGAGATTGTTCAGCAAGAAATTCAAACCAAAATTGAAACCTTTAGCAGAGCCAGGGTTGTAGTTCAGTACATTCAAATAAGTGTTATTGATCAGTGAAGTTTTATTAATTTCGGTTAATGCTCCATTAATTTTCTCATGTATCTTGTTCACAATATTTGGATTATTATTTCCAATCTGAATAATCAAATAGTTAATTGGGTAGTCAATGCTATGTAGCAAGCGAGATAAATAATTGTTGGAATCAAAGTTTACAGAAATTGACAAAATTGGTATTGACGTTTTAAAATCGGAATTTGAGGAATAAGGATAAGTCACCAGAACATGAAAATTAAGAAAAATAAGCAGAGCTATTAAAGTGATCTGCATTCATTCATTTACTTTATCTGATTATGAGAGAAGAAATCAATCAATTATATGTATGTACACTATGTAAGTTGTACGAGGGTATGTACGTATGTACTATGTACGGTAATTATACTTAACAACTTTTGTACAGTAATTTGTAGGTGTTTTTCCAGTATCTTACAGCAAATATAAAGTGGATTGGCAGTACATCAGATAAAGTGTAGCCATGTCCCACTGTGTGTTATAATAATTAATTCGTACCGAAATACCGAGTCCGGTTCAAATTCGGGTGTTTTTTTAAGGTTTTATAATAATTAATTCGTACCGAAATACCGAGTCCGGTTCAAATTCGGGTGTTTTTTTAAGGTTTTGCGGGTGGTTTTCATTAATTTGACAACTTTGCGGGTGGTGTTTTAAAATTCAAATTTTTAATATTAATTACATCAAATTAAAGCATATTATTGGATTTTATTGTATTGTTTACTATGTCAAATGCTCAACTTTTAGCTCTGAAAGCAAAAATTGTACAATTGAAGTTAAAGAATAGAGTAGATGTAAC
>VKHH01007248.1:0-11796 GCA_015144975.1 Epipyxis sp. PR26KG | reverse complement strand
TTATTATTATTATTATTATTATTATTATTATTATTATTATTATTATTATTATTATTATTATTATTATTATTATTTGTCTTTTAAATAAATAATGTGTATATTTTGTTATATTCGGTGTAAGCCAACCAATTTCTTTAATTCACTCTGTTTTATTTATAAAAATGCTATATATTAAAAATGTTATGGGTTTTATTATTATGCTTAATTTTTATGTATGTATATATTTTATATTAAAGTATTATTATAGTCTGTATAATTATTACATAATCTAATTATTTTTATCATTATTATGATATTGCTCCATTTGAACAAGTACATACAAAATGCAATTAACTTTCTAAATATTATTATTATTATTATTATGGTTGTTGTGTGGTAGGGTTAAGAGGTCAGCTTGGTCAAGATAAAACCAAATTCAGTTTTGTTCCACGTCCAATTGAAAATACACATTTTTCATTTTTAAAAATCAGTTCTGGATATGCTCATAATATTTCTATAACAACAAATAAAAAGATTTTAAATAATAAAATAACAGAAATAATTGCAAAAGAAATGAAAAATAATTATAATCCATTTTTACCTATCATTGAAACAAATCTTAAAAAATTGATTTGTCAAAGTGATAATAAATTTGATTGTTGTCGAAGAATTGATAATCAACAAGTCTTTTGTGAACCAATTTTAATTGAAAATAATAATATTGATCTGAAAAAAAGTCCCAAAAAATCACCATTTAATCAACTTATGAACAATAAAATTAGTAATAATAATATTAATAATAATAATAATAATAATAATAATAATAATAATAATAATAGCAATGAAAATATTTTGATTAATCGATTTGCACGAAAAATGTTTGTAAAATATCATAAGCGAAGGTTTTATTGTATTGATTGTAATTTACGATATATTTGTAATTATTGTATGAAAATATGTCATGCAAATCATAAAATAAATGAAATGAAAGTATTACCTAATGAATATTATCAAAATGAATCGATTTTAGAAAAGTTAAAAAATCATAAAAAAGAAGAAGAATTATTATTAGCATTAGAATTAGTAGCAGAAGAGAAAAAAACAGATAAAAAAGGAAAACGTAATAATAATAATAATAATAATAATAATAATAATAATAATAATAATAATAATAATAAACCGCGAAGAAGTCAAAGTCCATCCATAGAACATAAAGGAACAGTTTCTTCTTCCCAGAAAAAAAATATTATACAAGCAAAGCCCCCTTCTTTACTTACACAAAAACCTATTTCTGATATTATCCGAAATAATTTTTTAGAATTGCCTATGATTGCAAAAGAAACAATGATACCATCTTGTCGATGTGGATTATCATTAGTTTCATGTAAACAAATCCCATCGATTATAGAATCAATTGAAGATGATGAATTATATAATGCTATTATTACACAAGCCCTACAAATCAACAAATTTTCAAAAAATAAATTAATTAATACATTATTTCCATTAAAAAAAGTTATGATTAATAGTAATTATAATAATAGTTATAATAATAACAATAATAAAAATAATAGTAATAACAATATTAATAATAATATTTATCAGCCGTTTGTTCGACCCCCTTTACCCTGGAAATTACCGCCATCTTATACACCTTCTTATCATTTATTAATTAATTCATGTGCAAAAATTATTCAAAAATTAATAAAACAATTTATTATAAATAAAAGAAATGAACGAATAGCATATGAACATAAAATAATAATAAATAATGTTTGTAAAGATTATTATTATAATAATATTATACAACCAATATGGAATAAATTAGAATCAACATGTGAAAATTATATTATGAATGAAGAGTTGAAATTAATGAGTTTTGAAGATTTGGAAACAAAGAAATATATGTATTATAATAAAGTACAAAATATGATGATTTGTATGAATGGATTACTCTTTGGAATGAAGAAATTATTAGGATCTATGAGCATAAAGATACCCTTGCTGAGCGATAATAATAATGATAATAATAATAATAATGATAATAATAATAATAATATTAATAATATTAATAATAATAATAATGATAATAATAATAACAATAATTTGGTTCATCCTACTCATTGTTTTACTCGTGTTAGTTTACGTGAAATGCAATTAAGATTACCTTATCATTATCGAATATCAAATGAATTATTTCAGAAAATAACAAGAAATGTTCCTCGTTGTTTATATACATATAATAATCATCGATTATCTCAGAAAAATCATCACACTTCTGTTATTTATAATAATCAAGAGATATTTCATTATGATCCTGATATTATGATATTTTATCGTCGTTATTTTCGTGATTTATTTTCTGAAAGATGGAAAATAAAACAAATTAAATTAGAAGAAAAAAATATTTTTATGAAACAAAAACGTTTAGAAGAAGCATTAAAAAAAATAAAAGATAAAAAATTTGCTGGTCAAAATATTATTAATCAAGTTGAAGCATTGAAAAAGCCCCCTGCACCCCCTTCGAAACCACCGCCACTACATATTCTATTAGAAAATAAACGTAAAGAAAAATTAGAAATTAAAAATAATATTTATCAATATTATTATAATAAATATAAATTTGAAAATGAAAATAATTTTAATATTTTAAATAATCCAATTCCATTAAAATATGATAATAAATATTATAAACGAAGAAATTCTATTGCAAATCCGATGGATTTATTAAAGCGAATGACATCATCGATACGATATGATATGAAAGTTAGGCATGATGCTAGAAGAAGATTATCATTGCCAATAGAATTATCAACTTATTATACGAAAAAACAAGTTCATCCATTTCCTATTCCATTTAATAATAATAATAATAATAATAATAATAATAATAATAATAATAATGAAACTCCCACAGAATCTTTAATGAATTCACTTGAATTATTTGAAATAAGACTTAATATTATTATAAATACATCACAAGAAATCAAACAAATATTATCAAATCGTAATACAATACAACCATCACCTGCTGTCATTCCAACTAAATCTTCAAACAAAAATAATCCAAAAAATCTAAATTTCAATCAAAATAATAATAAGAAAATCAGTCCGAAAACTATGATTATAGATAAAATAAGAGTATTATATAATACTAGTGTATTGTCACCAGGTTTACCAATTGATATTAGACATCATTTAATAAGAACAAATTATTATTATACATTTCATCCTAAAAAGAATAACAGTAATAATAATGATAATAATGAAGATAATAATAATAATAATAATAATAATAATAATAATAATAATAATAATAATAATAATAGTAAAAGTCTTTTCAAATCACCATTTCATCAGAAAAAAATAATCAAATCAAATCCGATTGTTCCTATCAAAGATGATTCTCCACCTATTCATTTTATTTTTACAAATAAAAAACATCAGAGAAGAATGACTCTCAGTGAACCGGAACGAATATTTAAACAATTACATTTATTATTAAATAATAAACATCAAATTAATAAATTATTTACTGAATTCTCATTAGAAAAATATCATATTGGTCGAAGAAGGAGATCATTTGATTATAATGAAATGAATGAAAAGACAAATTATAATGATATAAATCATTTATTAAATTTTACATCATTTGAAACTTTATATGATTCAAATATTAATTCTAATACTTTAAAAAATGATTTTCAAAAAATTGAACGTAAAATGAATCTAATGTTTCGTAATAATGATGATAATAATAGTAATGATAATAATAATAATAATAAAGGAAAAATTAATGTTCCAAAGAGAACTAACAATGCACAAGCCCTTGGTACTATGATACAAAAAATCCAACAAACACGTGTTATTGAAGATAAAAATATGAAAATAATTCAACAACCAAGAGATAATAATAATCATTTATTTGGATTTTTTAGTCAATTAAAACAAAAATATATTGAAAATGATATTGAAAATGAAAAATTACAAAAACAAAAATTGAAAAAGAAGAAAAATAATAATGAGAATTGGAGTTATGATAATATTGTTTCTGGGAATAAAAATATTGCAAATAATAATAATAATAATAATAATAATAATAATAATAATAATAATACTAAGAGTTCATTAAATAATTCATCAACTACTACAAAAAATAATGTTCGTTTTGATCTAAATAATAATAATAATAATAATAATAATAATAATAATAATAATAATAATCCGAATGCTAAGGTTGCAAGTAGTGCTGCTGTTGGTAAGAAGAATGTTTGGAGAGAATGTTATAATGAAGCTGGTCAAACATATTATTATAATGTTGAATCAGGTGTATCAACATGGGATTATCCAATAGCAGTGGTTGGTATGGATGGTCGTGGCGATGGTGCTAATGAAATCCAAATAGAAATACAACATTATGATGAGTCATCTCAACGATGGTATTGGTATAATAATACTACTGGAGAGTCAACCTGGGAATAATTTGTTATTATATCACACTCTTTGTTATTATAATTTATTCTTTCATTTAACACTTAATACTATATTTATCATTATTTTTAGTATTTCTATTATCATTGTAAGTAATAAAAAGAAAAGTTTCAATATTCTTTTGCAAATCATTTTCTCTTCATTATTATCGAATCTTAAAAACGTACTGTAGCTACTGTATGACTTTGATTATACCATATAATTATATCAAAACAGTAACCATTATATAGTTCCTGCCAAATCGCAGGTTGTTTTGAAATTTTGAATGAATAAGTATTTATTTATGTGTCTAAGGCAAAAATCTTATTACCCATTGATATTTTAGGAAACTAAAACAAACAGTAAAAATATCTCATTAATCACAAAACAACAGTATCTACTAAGAGATGAAGATGCTGTACATAAACAATTCTTTTTTTTAAATTATTGTAATAATATAATAGTCTGCTTGTATCAACAAAAAAGATAAATAAAATGTGTTTAGAAGCTAGATATGTCAAACAATTGATTTGATTTTGTAGTAAAGCAAAAAGTAAGTTAACTTACTGTATATGTATAATAATTCTTGTAATTACACCAAATACCGTAAATAAATAATAGTATGGTGATCGAATTTCTAGAGTTATATCTAGATCAATGTTCATGAACGGGTTGGAAGTTGAAGATTATCTTCTTTTCTTTGTTTCCAACAAACATAACATATATGGATATATATATCATCATCATAACTTTTCCAACACGGATATAGAATCAAAGGATATATCATCATCATATTGCAAGTATTCTAATATTTTTACAGTATTCTAAGATACATTATATTGTATATCCCTATTGCAAATTCTTCATTGTTTGAAATTTTCTGTAGACAAACCAAATCCTTTTGGAACACAACATTTGGAAACAACACAACATAAACAAGAAATAATACAACATGATGCATCCATATTCAATATTAATTCTAATAAATTTTCTAATTTTGAACTTTTCTCTCAAACATCAGCAAATAAAATATGTTTCCTACATCAACACAAAACTGTTACATAAAAAATCACACGTAATACGACCAACTTCACTTTCAAACGAAGTAATAAGTAGATCGCAACCACTATTCGGCAGTGATATTGCTGATTTTTCAACTTTTTTTCTATCTGCAACAGCTGATTATGCAGCTGAAATTGAGATGGCTGTTGGAGAAGAAGTATACTCTCCTATTTTCAAAGCTGGTTTATTTTTGTTCGTTAGCGGAATTATATCAACTGTAATTGCTGGATTTATTATAAGCAAAGCTGATAGTTGGGAAGATTTAGATGATGAATTTCAAAGAGGTAAAGAATCTCAATTGATTCCATTAGATAACACAAGAAGATTGGTTGAAGTATCGAACAATGACATCGTCGATGATGCGAAAGTTGAAGAAAAGTCTTTAGCTGAAGTTGCAAGTGATCAGCAACTGCAAGATATCAAATACCTTGACCTGTAGAATTCTTTTTTTTTTTCATTATTAAATGTAACGTTTTAATTGTTAGAATCAACCAATCCACTCGACAACATAATAATCATTTAATTTTAAATTGCTTTTCAAAAAATTATGTTATCTTATTCTCATCTTATATTTATACGGACGGCAGATTTAGCACAAGAACTACCATATATACTCTACGAATGGAAATATTCAAAGTTTAACGCCAACAAAATTATAATAGAAACAATTATTCTTAAGAAACTTTAATTACTGCTAATACTAATTATCTCAGTTATCGTATATACACAAATATTAAAAGAAATTGTATTGTGCAATTTTAAACCAAGACATGAGAAAATACAAAGCTAAATTAAATATGTCTTATGATATCTTTCGCAGCTTGAATATCTTGAGGAATACTATGCATAATAACTTAAAACATGTAAAACATCTCGTTTGCTGCCAATAACTACTGGGCATTTGTCGTGAATTGTAGTAGGAACTATATCCAGTATATTTTGGATTCCACCGCGGAAAAATCCAGTTGAAGCAGCACCACCAGCTTTTTCCATAATCAAAGCCATTGGAAATCCTTCATAAAGAATTCTTAGTTTTCCATTACCCTAGATGATACAGCGATATTGATACGAGACTAATTAATAATTAATATAATGTGATTAATATCAGACTTTACCTTCGCAGCATCAGCAGGATACAAGTAAACTCCACCGTATAATAATGTACGATGAACATCAGAGACCATTGATCCAACATATCTCGCAGAGTAAGCAGGTTGATTGAATTTGAAACTATCAACAGCACGTTGCATATTAGGATCCCAAGTGGTATAATTGCCTTCATTTACGGAATAGATGAGTTTTGATACTTCAGGAATCTTCAAATCTTCTGCGGTTAGAATAAATTCACCGATGGAAGGATCAAGTGTGAAGCGTTCAACACCATGACCATAATATATCACTAACTCTGTAGCACTACCATAAGCACAATAGCCTGCACAAACCATCTATAAAAAATAATTTTATAATAGGAATCTTGTTTAATAATTGTATATATATTTGATTTTAAATACCTCATTTCCAGACCGGAGAATATCTTGAACTGTTGCTTGACCAGTGCTTTTCTGAGAAAATAAAAACAGTAACATCAATTGCCATATATTTTAAGAAAATGAAATAACTTACTTTCTCCCAAACAGAAAATATTGTTCCAGTTGAAACATTACAATCAATATTGGATGATCCATCGAGAGGGTCGAAAGCAACACAAAATTTACCTTTATTAAGAAAAAACATAAAGAAATATTGATTTGCAAAGCAATAAATAAGATTAATTGAAATCATAAATTAATACACGTATAGTGTTTACGCGAGCAGTGCAAATTATTAAACATTTTCACAAACCTGCAAGTTCATCAGCAACAATTATAGGATCTTCATTTTCCTCTGATACTAACACTGCGCATGCATGCGAATTATACAATGCATTAACAAACATTTCATTAGATAAAACATCCAGTTTCTTTTGAGAATCTCCAGTTGCATTTTCAGAACCAGCAGCACCATCTGAAATAAATCAATCATTTTCATTACTCAGTAAAGCTGCAAATTGTACAGAGAAATACAGTAAAACGTACATAGTCCAGCAATTCCTGCTTTGCGAACTGATCTTGCAACCAATTTGCATGCAGTTTGTAATGCATTAAGTAGTAGAACCAAGTCGCTATCTCTAGTTCGTATCATTACTAATCTCGTCAAAGTTTTGGAATCTGTGTCATTTCTAATACTATCAGGATGCTCCATTTTATCGAAAAAATATTAGCCGTACTTTCAAGAATGGTCTCAATGGTTTATTCAAGGAGATATCCACATTCAACATTGAATCGATCAAAAAAATTCAGTTTACGTCACATATAACTCTTTGTTATCTCAAGATATCGATTGAACTCAAATTTACCGAATTATTATATTTTAATTATATTCCAGTTACATATGTAATAATTAGAAGTATAATTAGAAAAGAAAATATAATAAATAATATACTAAATTTGTTTTCTACTTGTTTAAGAACCTATTTCTGTGATTGCGCATACGTATACAAAATAATTTGTTAGGATAGATGTTTTGATTACTAAGTTTATTTCATTATTTTATTTTAGCGTAATAATTCTGTTGATATAATTTTAAAACAATAATCAAAAATAAAGTTAATTAATTTAGTGATGGACAACTATTTGCAAAACGAAACAACAAACAGCAGCAGCAGCAGAATTCCTGGAATTAAATAGCAAAATATCACAATTATGCTATTGTTAAATCACAATAAGCTCAGACTGTTGAAACTATAGCAATTTTATATTCATAGTAGTCCATAAAAGCAGGTGAAGATTATTGATCTTTTGGTGTATTTATTAATTTGTAAACTGTGCTCTATAAAATCGTTTTAATCTGTAGACTGTAGACTAAATTTAAATTGTAATTTTCAAGTAATTTAATATCAAGTTAATACAAAGCAGTATATAATGTCACTTTGCTTCACACGACTACGAAAAGAATACAAAGAATTGATCAAAAATCCGATCGCGGATATTCGTGCAGTGCCTCGCGAAACAAACGTTCTGGAATGGCACTATGTTGTAAATGGTCCCAAGGGAACGCCTTATGAAGGTGGATGGTATCATGGGATGCTAATATTTCCATCCGATTATCCATATAAACCCCCTAGTATTCAAATGATAACACCCAATGGTAGATTTAAAACCCACACGCGGTTATGTTTGTCAATGTCTGATTTCCATCCTGAATCATGGAATCCTCTTTGGTCAGTTGGAACAATTTTAATGGGACTGCACAGTTTTATGCAGGAAGAAACACCTACCTATGGTAGTATTGTAGCAACTGATGCTTATCGAAGGCAGTGTGCCAAAGAATCGATGGAAGTCAATTGCAAAAATAAGTAAGTCAAAATTATATAAAATTTAATATTTATAATACTTATGAATTGATAGTAATAGTAATATATTTATATTATTTCTTTATGTAGAATTTTTGCTGAATTATTTCCTGATTTAGTGGAACAACATAATGAAAGTAAAAAGGTAAAATTATGCTGAAAAAATATCTTAATTCATTTCATTTTGAATATTATAATTATAATCTAATGAAATATTTTACTGTTTATTGTATAGTTACAAGAAGTAAAAGAAAATAGTTTGTCAGAATCTGTGGTTATTAATAAACCATCAGATGATGATAATAGTAAGTTATCTCAAAGTACTTCTTGGACAGCAATCATAGGCATGTTGGCGGCTATTATCGCATTTACATGGGCTTTACTTTCACTCGCTTTATAAATCAACTAAAATAATCTACTAAAATATAAAATACAGCATAGTTATTATTACTATTATCCTTATTCTTCCGTCTCGACTGATAACTGACCCAAACATCCCCATCATAATTATATCATATTTAATAATAATGATAATAATAATAATAATGATAATAATAATAAATAATCATTTATTTTATACATTTAATATTATACAAATGAAATGATATGTTGTAAATTTGATAATCGATTCAATTCCAATAACTATATTATGATACTCTACAATACTAAAACTTGTAACCATTGTTTTTGAATTCCCTGCATATACATCATATCATTTCTGTTGAATTAATATTTTAACAAAATTTCTTACTTTTCAAAAATAACTTTTATTATTATAAATATATTTATTAATGGATTACGAATAACATTTATTATCACATCGATAAATGTTATCATTAATACCAAATAATAGAATATACCAGGTATACATAGTAAATAACAGGATACACCTGTCACCACTCAAACCATAATAATTTAATTAACATCACAGTCTTAATTGTGATGATTGAAAATATTCTTCTTCTATTTTTAAAAATATCTGAAATAGTTTTATAAATATATATTAGTAAGGTGAGTTTCCTAGCTAATAACTAAGCATTATTGCTGCCAATATCACAAGCTTCTATATAACATTTCTTGTGGTAACGATTTGCAAAGTTTATCGAACAAATTACTTAAGAAAAATATTAACTTCAAAATTTTGAATGATATTCAAGTTAATTATAGAATTTGATGAGTATGCCAAAATATTTATGATAAGTGTCGGCAATGCATAACACAACCACCACCAATAATAACAATGATAAGAAAACAAAAAACATATTATATTTTATACCAGGTACAGTACATCGTATCAAAAGCAAAAACCATAGCGAAACATTTCCATTAACCAAACAAACAAGCATTGTTGAGTTGACATCAGTTTGGTATAACAAAACCAGCAACTAGGAGGTGATAAAAACATCTGATTATTATTATTATTATTATTATTGTTATTATTATTATTACTGTTATTATTATTATTGTTATTATTATTATTATTATTATTATTATATGAAGGATGGTGTACAAAAACTCAAGTTTTTATTAGGGTTAATGTCCATAGTACTCCATTCAATCCAAGGTAGGATAACATATCCTAAACTCTTCCATTTCTCTTCTGCTATCATAGTATCATTAAAAACTGATAACTCTAATTTAGCTTTTTTAGAATATAAATCAGCTAATTCATATAATTCACTCTAAAAATTAAACATATTTTTAGAAAATATAAAAAAGTATTATGAATATATTGAATAGACAATAATTCAATGAAGATTAAAAAAAAGAAATTTATTTTCAATTTTTTAAAAATGAAAAGTAGCAACAAGAGGAAAAATGAAGAAATATTAGTTAGATTATGATTTTTGATGTGATCAATGATGAGAGATGGTTGGATAATTGCTTGAGGTAGTCGAATTAGGATGACAAATAATAACAGCTCAAACTCAACTAAGGCAAACAAATAAAACATACTTTCAACAAATCTCATAACATATATTATTATATTATTAGGATTACACACAATCGCATAGTTGTATATAAGTAATAAAGTAGAATAATAAATAAGAATTAAGTCAAACTAACTTACCAATAGTGAAGAATACGCACTCTCTTTATAAATATTAGTTGTTTCATATGGATCATTTATAAGATCATATAAATATGTAACATAACGACCATGCATAGCCCATTCTTGAGGACAACTTCCTGATTCCAAGTCATCATCATCTGCGAGAAGAGTACCGACTGGATAATAATTTGCAGCAGAATTACCAATATAACCATGGAATAATTTATATTGTCTATTACGAATAGCAAAATTTGAAGTTGTTAAATAATCGAAATCTTCATCAGCCACTGCTGTATACATCCCTTGTAATAAATGATCTCGAGGAGATTCAACGGATTTATCGAGAAGTGATACTTTATGACTATATCCATCCAATGCACTTACTGCAGGTGGAGAATAATAAATATTAGCGAAGTCAAGTATTGTGGGAAACCAATCAGAGATATGCATTAATCCATCATATTTACGACCAAATGTGGAGCTAGGAAGTAATTCACTGTAAATAAAAGAATCGACTTTTATTCCACCTACAGTAGAATGAATATAAAAAAATGATAAATACTAAATAAAAAGAATTTTTACATAAGAAATGAATAATTTAAAATAAAGAAGCAAGTCAACTATTTAAATTTATCAAACCCGATTCAACTCACAATATTTTGGAGCGGAGAAATAATAAAAATAAGTGATTTTTTAAATGTGAAATGTTAATAAATGATAATAACACAAACAAACCTTCAAATAATGATCCTTTTGTTCCTTTCAATGGTCCATTCCAACCTCCTGCTTGAAAACAACCACCATTATCTGATGAAAATATTATATAAGTATTATGTATTTG
>VKHH01007247.1:0-11813 GCA_015144975.1 Epipyxis sp. PR26KG | reverse complement strand
TACAAAACATAACAAGGAGCCCTCTTAAGCTCTAAGCCTTGTACCGCTATCAACATAGGAAAAATTTGAGCCAAGCCAATGGTTATTAATTGAATGAATGAATGAAATCATGCCAAGTAAACTAAACAAGGGGAAAAAACTATAAAACATAACAGAGACCTCTTAAGCTCTATTTATCTATGAATGAATGAATTAATAGGAATTAACTAATGAATAAACTTTAAAGGAGTTAAGCTCGACGCATGAATGAATGAATGAAAAGGCGAAACTGATTATATTTTTTAGGTAACATGTTGGCAAATCCCAAATCCCAGAATCAACAAATGAATGATTCCAATTGTGAGCGCGATTAAAAACTGAAATTGCTAGAGAAATTTTGTTATTCACGTATTTCACGTTGTTGCTTTACCATAGCAATTACTTGTACTACTGTGTCTTGTATCATTTAATTTTTATCAAAAGCTTTTAAAAAAATCATTAGTTCTTCAAAAGTGCCTTCATTTAAATTTATTTCATTTCATCAATTAGCAAACTGTAAGTGGGGCTGTTACAAAATCAATTGTCATACTGTATTTTCTCCACAAGAGACGTGATGGATTTTAATTTAAATGAGATGGATCATGGGGGGAGTAGACGACCAAGTCGTTCATCAGATAGAGGCAATACTGCAAATAGTCAAAGTCCAGAGAAAAGAAACTGGATTAAGCAAGAATCTGCGGCTCTTCTAACAAAAAATTTGATGCTGCGAGAAAAATCTAAAGAAGATATGTTTCGAATTCGTTCTGAACAAGACAGATTGCGTAATCAATCCAGGTCAGTCGGACAATTTTCACTTTAAATCAATTCTAACAGCACTTTTTCATGTATAAAGAGAGATGCGGTTGCAAAAATGGGTTGAAAGGACGAAAAATTCACCTTTCGCCGTGAACTTAGTCGCTGAAGATGAGCGAATAGCCGAAGAAAATAAAATTCGTCAACGAGAAGACCGAGAAAGACGTGAAAGCATAGAGAAACGAAAAGAAAAGGCTAAAAACGAAATATTAATAAAAGTAAATTAAAATTAAGCACATAATTTGATAGATTACTTTTAAAAATGAAATATTACTACTACAAAATTAGGCATTGTCAGAATTCTCGGATTTAGAAGCGTTGAGAAGAGAAAAGCGGGCAATATTAGAGGAAGAACAAAGACTAAAAGCTCTGTTAGCACTAGAAAAGGTGACGGTACATGGCAAGGTGAGGTTTAGTAATAATCGAAAGATATTTCCATCCATTTTCATTACTTTTCTCGTTACTATCATTGCACGAAATAAATTTCTATTAATCGATTCGGATATTGTAAATTATACGTTTCTGAAATTTATTGTATGAAACTATTGTACATAAGCGAATGGTTACATAGGATTTTATGTTATACACTTGTTACATCAGTACACACATGACACGTTGGTTATATGTTTAAAATGTATTTTAGGCTGACAGGATTGTTGCTGAACGAGCCTTGAAACAAAGAAAATCAGCTCAACTTGATCACAGGAGAAGTAACTACAAAGATTCGTTGGATAAAGTAATTGAAGAAGAACGAGTAGCTTTAATGAAAAAACATTCTTTATCTCCGCAAGCCACAAGTCCTGTTTTTCATTACACAAATTTATAAATTAAATATTAATAACAATACTAATCAACTTACTGTAATACTTTTGAATTAAAATAACACCAAGGTAGTGAGAAAAATAATAGCAGCTTTAGACTTAAGAGTTGTGAAAAACTCTTTGATTGATATAATATTTACCAGCTCTTAATTCCAGTTGTTCTTTGTACTTATTGTTGTTGAAGCAAACTAAAAATATGTTTTTTCCCACTCCGGCATGAAAAGAGAGTTTTTCACTACCTCAGGCTCCTTTTCACTACCTCCAAACTTCAACTTGCTCATTTCACATCAAATTTTGATGTTTTTGATATGAAAACATTTGCATTTGCATTATGATTAAGTTTCGAGTTTTTCAAAACTTCTTTTTTCACATCTCGTGGAAAAAAGTTTTGTTCATTACTCTAAAAAACCAGCTTCTATTTCTTCACTATTGCAACACCTCAATCACTCTTTTTCACACTCTAAAAAAGCGTAAACGCGTTTTATATCGTGTGAAAAATGCTCTTTCGATATTGTATTGCAAAACAGTGAAGAAAAACAGCTGTTTTTTCGAAATAATGATTTGCTCATTAATTCATTAATTCAATCATTCATTCATCATTTTTTTCAAAATTTTGAATATCTCATCGTTCATTACATTATTAATAAAATACCGGTATGTCGCCATACGATACGTAAAACAGGTTAATAATATTCAACCGATTCGACATTGGTGCATTGATATTTGGATTCCATATTGAAAAGTCATCAAAGAGCTAATAGCAAATAGCTGCTGAATATTTAAAAGCTGTTGCAATTATTCAATTATTTAACCACGTAAAACATTCGCAATCTGCACAATATAACTTGAAATTACAACAACGCTGTGGAAATATGGAGACAAAGAAATCAAATTCCTTAACAAAGTATCAGAAACAGCAAAAAGGAGGAGGAGAAAAAGGATATAACCGTCAATTGACTGCAAGAGGAAGAGAGCTTAATGGTGAAAAAACTAGAGCAAGATTAGAAGGAGATAAAATTGATTTAATGTTTGGCTTTGACAGATTGGTTGAGGTAACAATTCAAATACTGCAACTAATTTTAATCATTAAAATTCAGCTTGAATATATATATTTTTTGAAAATTTCATAGGGTCCTTCACGAGTTGGTTGGCTTTTGAATTACCTACCAGTGGTAAGTCATTAAGATAAAGACATAATGTTGATATTGATAAGGACATTACACCTATATGTTTTGTTATCAAATATTTTAGACAATGCCCGATGAAACAGGAATGGAAAGAAGTGGAATGGATTTGTATTTTCTCGACCGCGAAGGAGGAAACTTCAAAGCCACAATATTTTATGAACCCTACTTTTACGTCGATATCTCTGATGGCAAGAGAATTATTGAAGTAACTCAACACTTATTGAAAATTTTTGAAGGATGCAAAGTTGTTCCAGAAGATAAAGAAGATCTAGATATGGCAAATCATTTAACTGGCAAAAAACACAAATTTCTTAAGATCTCTTTTTCCACAGTTAATTCTTTGGTTGCTGCTAAAAAGAAGTTAAGGTGAGATATTATGAATAAATATCGTTTTTTCAGTCTGTCGTGCGGTTCATTTACTGTACTTTTTGATAATAATAATAATAATAATAATAATAATAATAATAATAATAATAATAATAATAATAATAATAATAATAATATTTCGAACAGGTACGTTATTCAACAAAATCAAAAAAGTGGATCAGGTGACTATGATTATTTTGAAGATGAAAATAATGCCAGAAATAAGTCAATCAGTTCCGATCCCTTAGCTATCATAACTGATCTTCGGGAGCATGATGTTCCGTATACGATGAGAGTTTCGATTGATATCGATTTACGAGTAGGTGCATGGTATGTAATCACACCAGAGCATGGAGGAGCTGATACTTGCAATGTACAGTGGCAGAAAGATATGTTGGAATTATGTGAACCGAAGGTAACTATGTGTAAATAGCATAACATTATTATTTTGAGTAACATTTCCCCCCTTTTGTTTAGGTATTAGCGTTTGACATTGAGTGTGAAAAGAGTCCCTTAAAGTTTCCAAATGCTGAGGTTGATAGAATCTTTATGATTTCTTACATGGTTTCAGGACAGGGTTATTTGATAATTAACAGGTATTATTTGGTTCAAATCAATCTTAACTTGTGGATTTCCTCAGTTTGCTTGTATGATATTAGGGAGATTGTGGCTGAAAATGTTCAAGATTTTGAGTACACACCTAAGCCCAATTATCCTGGTAATTCTCATTATATATCATTTTCTAGGCCACCAATTATCTTTTTCACTTTTCGCTGTAGGTCCTTTCATTGTGTTCAACGAAAAGGATGAAGCTGCCTTGCTGCAGAAGTTTATCTCTCATCTGTTAGAACTGAAACCACATGTGATTGTTACTTATAACGGAGATAATTTCGATTGGCCCTATGTTGAAACGAGATGTGCCAACGTTGCCAACATATCATTGTACAGTCAAATTGGTATAAGATCAAATAAAAGTAAGTGCGAATCATGTCATATCCAAACGATGATAGTATTTGTTGATATTAAATTTTATAATTATTCAGATATGAGCAGCAGTGGTGAATCATCTAGCGCAGTGGATATAGAATATACAGGGAGATGTATGGTTCACTTAGATGCGTTTGGTTGGGTGCAGCGAGATTCTTACTTGCCTCAAGGAAATCAAGGTCTGAAGGCTGTCACAAAAAGCAAACTTGGCTATGACCCAGTTGAAGTTGATCCTGAAGATATGGTTCGCTTTGCAAGAGAGCGACCCCACCATATGGCCTCTTATTCTGTCTCTGATGCGGTTGCAACTTTTTATTTATATACAACGTATGTACATAATTTCATATTTTCGCTCAGCACAATTATTCCTATGGGACCCGAAGATGTGTTGAGAAAAGGTGAGAATACTACTAAAAATAACTTTATTGTCTTTCACGTGATTATATAACTGTGACATAAAGGATCTGGAACTCTCTGTGAAGCTCTTTTGATGGTGGAAGCATATCGTGGAAATATTGTTTGTCCTAATAAGCAGGTTGATTTATTGGAGAGCTTCTATGAAGGGCATCTTTTAGAATCAGAGACATATATTGGTGGACATGTTGAATGTTTGGAAGCTGGAGTATTTCGGGCTGATATTCCAACTAAATTCAATTTAGTTCCGAGTGCATTTCAGCAATTAATAGATAATATTGACCGAGATCTGGCATTTGCGTTGGAAACTGAGCATGGAATTGAACGATCTGATGCTCTTAATTATGATGAGGTTCGTCAACAAATTGTCATGAAGCTTGAAATGCTTCGTGACAGTCCTTTGAGAGAAGAATGTCCCATCATTTATCACCTTGACGTTGGTGCTATGTATCCTAATATCATTCTAACTAACCGCTTGCAACCGTCTGCGATGGTATCCATAAATGATTGTGCTTCTTGTGACTTCAATCGAGCAGAAAATATGTGCAAGCGCAACATGACCTGGACTTGGAGAGGCGAATATTCACCAGCTGGACAAGTAAGCGAATTATTTCCTTGCAGATACAAGTTGATTTTATAAACCTATTATTTTCTATTTAATTTCAGACTGAGTATCAAGCAGTTCGTCGTCAACTAACGTATGAAAAAGTTGGTATGTTTTCTGAAATGAATGAAAAAGATCAAGCTATTCAAGTTAAGAACAGATTAAAGTTATATGCAAACAAAGTTTATCGCAAAACAAAAGTAACTGACATCCAGGAGAGAGTTAATACTGTCTGCATGCGTGAAAATTCATTTTATGTGGATACAGTGAAAGCTTTTCGTGACCGAAGATATGATTATAAATTATTAACCAAAACTTACAAAAACAAGAAAATTGAGGCAGAAAGGAAAGGCGATTTGCTGAGTCGTAAAGCTGCTGAAGATCGTGAGATTTTAATGGATTCACTCCAATTAGCTCACAAGTGTATTCTTAACTCATTTTATGGGTATGTCATGAGAAAAGGGGCTAGGTGGAGAAGTATGGAAATGGCTGGTATCGTTACTCACACTGGTGCACAACTAATAAAACAGGTATAATTGATACTGATATAGATCTAATCCAACAATCCAATGGTGTAAATCTAATTTACATGGATGATAATTAGGCAAGGGAGCTTGTTGAACAAGTCGGACGTCCACTTGAGCTGGATACCGATGGCATATGGTGCATCCTCCCGTCTTCTTTCCCTCAAGATTTCAAAATGAAAACTAAATCAGGCAATATTTCTGTTGGCTATCCATGTGCAATGCTCAATGCCGATGTGCATGAAAGATACACGAATCATCAATACCAAGAACTATCAAAAGACTCTAACGGGAATCAGAGAAAATATGCAATTCATTCGGAATGCTCCATCTTCTTTGAGTTAGATGGGCCGTACAAAGCGATGGTATTACCTGCATCACCAGAAGAAGGCAAATTGCTGAAAAAGAAATACGTCGTATTTAATTTCGATGGAACAATTGCTGAGTTGAAGGGATTTGAATTGAAACGACGTGGTGAACTGGAATTAGTAAAAATCTTCCAATCCGAAGTTTTCGAGCATTTCTTAGCTGGTCAATCACTTGTAGACTGCTATGCTGCTGTTGGAGCCATTGCGAATCGCTGGTTAGATGTGTTGGATGAGGAAGGTAGAGGAATGGATGATCAAGAATTATTGGAATTGATTTCAGAACGAAAAACAATTTCAAAAACTGTGGATGATTATGAAGGTAGAAAATCGACATCATTAACAACCGCCGCTCGTTTGGCAGATTTCTTAGGAGCTGAAATGACGAAAGATAAAGGTCTCAATTGTAACCTGATTATTACGAAGCTTCCTGCTGGTGCACCAGTGACTGAGAGAGCGGTTCCAGTTGCAATCTTCAGCTGCGAAGATGCCATGAAGCGATATTTTCTGCGCAAATGGATGAAAGATTCTTCATTGGATTGTAATGACTTTCGTGATATTGTAGATTGGTCATATTATAAAGAAAGGCTAGGCAAAACAATCTCTAAAATTATTACAATTCCAGCGGGTATGCAGTATGTAAATAATCCTTGCCCCAGAGTAGAGCATCCTATTTGGCTTCAGCGAATTGTGAATGAAAAATCATCAGGTAAAAAGCAGCAAACTATTCAATCATCCTTTCAGTTGATGGAAAAAGCTGCTGCATCAAAAGAAAATGCTCTACCCAAATTTGCCTCCGATGGTAGAAGTGATGCGATATCGCTCTCTACCATCAAGAGGTCGAGCAATTTGAATCAGTACGATGCCGCACTTTTATCGCCAACTTCACATACTAAACGGTCTCCGGATGTTGCTGCTATTGATGTGAACGATCTGGAGGACTTCGGTCGAACAGTGCCTTCTCCAAACAAACGACCAGTTATCCATTCTCGACGGGGACTCAAGCTAAATGATGAATCAACGGAGGAAGTTGAAGAAGATTCTCCGAATGCTACCAATACCAATGATATTCACGATGAATCACCAAATCATGTCAGCGCTGCAATTCTTCCAATGACTGAAAAGTCGCCCCAATCCACAGAGGAGCTGATTAAATGGTTAGAAGATCGAAAATCAAAATGGAAATCTGCTCGATTGTCGAAAAAAGCGCTGTTGGTAAAGCAGCAAAGTAATGCCCGGCAATACGGAGGAGCGAATAATTGGGGCAACAATTATGAAGTTAATGCTGACAATGGGAAGAAGAAGCCTGTTGGTGTTGTCGATTTTGTTAGAAATGCAAACTTAGCTGCAGTGCAAGGGTTTTGGCAAGTGATCGAGTTGCAAGAAAGTGATTCACCAGGAGAATTTATAGCTTGGGTGATCACGTCGAATGCTCAATTGCAAAAATTAGAGGTGGTCATTCCGAGGATATTGCTAGTTGACGTCAATGGCAGGGATGCGGAAAAAATGGCTCAAGAATTGAATGGTGCGAAAGTTGTCCGAGATCTTCCTCACGGGTTTTCATCAAAATCACTCTTCGAAGTATCGATATCAGAGAGAAAGTATAAAAGAAATGAAAAAGCGCTCAATCTATTTTTATGTAATCCTCAAATCTCCGGAGTATATGAATCGCAAACACCATTATGGTTGCGAGGAATCATTAAAATGGGATGTGTTGCTCGCGTTTCATCGTCAAGAGAAAATGACAATAATAAATATTTCAAGTTGCAAGATTTGGAGTTGATTCATGTTAATTCTCATCCTTATCTGGATCCAAAAGTAGCCACATTTCGTCGAATTTATCTGTACCATGCGGTAGACAAGAACCGAAGTAACAGTAACGGACTTGGAATTATTGGTTTGTTCATAATCGAGACAACGAATGTCGAAGAAACTGATTCCTACAAAAATGTTGTTGAAAACTTGGCGTCTATGCATATGCAAAAGAACTTAGGCTCAACTCCAATGAAGCAACCAGTGAATATTCAAGCTGATGAAGGGGATATGAAAGGCTTAACGGATGGTGTTATTTTGTCTGCTAAAGCTTTCGTGTGGATGATCAGTGGAACGAGTAGTTTTGACGCGCGACCTCCCTTCCAACGTCTCTATAGAAAATTCCAACCAAATGAAACCTACTCAGTGAAGTTTACTACCAATTTCGTAGCTTCTATCAGCGAAGGGATGGAGAGATGCAATGAAAAGTTGTCTCAATATCAACGAGAGCGACATGGACCCACCATAGTTATAGCCCAAGGAACTCACAGTCCGAAGCAATGGAGACACGCAATTCCTATGCTTCAAGATTTCCCTTTAGCTACAATGCCTGCAAATTCGTTGGATAATCTCCTCCCAGCAGTTGGATGGCAGTTATTCGTTGCTGAAAGAATGATACAAAGATTTCTAATATTCCCCCGATGGTTTGAGGATAGGTTGGTTTGCTCACGATACGCTCAAATCCCAGTTTGCAACCTAGGAGCTGACTCTCTGACCACTATGATTGACGTTATTTATTCAAGACACTTGGTTCATAATCGACATGCACTTTGGGCATCCGAGGGATCAATGCCTGACCTTGGAGGAGCAGAGCTTGAAGATCGCGCGATATGGAGTGACCCTTTAACAGAACCTATTATTAATAATCCAGGGGTGTACAGGAATGTGTGCGTTGAGCTGGACGTGTATGGTCTTGCTGTATGCTCTATTATGAGCTCTGTGTTGTTAGATACTACATTAAACACATCTTCGACGAATAATGCTGACGCGGCTCAAGAAGAAGGAAATACATCGAATGGAGCAACTAATAACACCACAGACTCGTCGTGCTCCAGAGCATTCAAGTAATATTTACTGTTTTTAATCGCCATCGATGATGTTGCTTTATTTTATTTATCATATTTATTATTTTAGCATATTCAAGTCGATTGTAGCGAAATGCATTGAAGATGTTGGTAAAAGATCAAACACCATCGCAGATAGTATTTTAATCGCTGTTTATCGTTATTTATGCGGTTATGGAAATGGTCTTCTGTCAGACCCTGCGTTGCACAGAATCATATACAGCCTCATGGTCAAACTGTTTAAAAAACTAATCGGAGGGCTGAAGCGTCTTGGGACTACTGTAGTTTATGCAGATTTTAGTAGAATAATAGTCGCAACGAACAAAAAAGTAATAAATTTAATAGTTTTAATAAATATTGATAGTTTAATTATTAATGATTGTTAATGATGTTCGATATTAGGATATGAGTGCTGCTGAAGAATACGTCCAGTTTATTCTCAACGCCATTATTTCAAAAGACACGTTTGCTTATTTGGAGGTAACCCTTTTGCTTAAGTTAATCATAATTATAATTGTTAAAACCATTCTGTTAATGTTATGCTCTGCTTCTGTTGTTATGCTTATAGGTGAATATTAAGGGATACTGGGAACAGTTGATATGGCTAGATCCGGAGAATTGGGGCGGAATGCCATTGGAATCAGCTGTGTCCGAGGAAGTCGATCATTTGAACTTGAGCGATGACTTGTTGGTCGAACAAAACTCGATGATCGATCAAAATAAATTTCAAGAAAATCATAATTCGAAAGTCGCTCTCACTAATGTTAATAATGAGAATAATGATTATAATGAGAATGCACAAATGCTTGAAGATAACGAGGATGAAAGCTTGACGAAGAAGTCGAAAGTGACTTTTAAAGAAAGTAATAATGAAATTTATCCTCATTCTTCATCCAACACAAAACACACAAGTCTCACTGCCAGTGGCAAAGTTGCAGATGAGTATGGCTTTTTGGACGATATCAACGAGAGCTCAGCTGACATTTCTCTGAAAAAGATAAAAAACACGTTCAAATTGACCAGTTCGACAATTAAAAGGAGTGTTAGCAATTCATTGTCTGTGGTGGAGAAAGACAGTATTCGTCGTCATCGCCGTGAAGATCGGATGGATCGAGGTGAGAGTGATGAAGATTATGATTATGACGATAATTATGATGAGGAATATGATGATGATTTGGACGAAGATGACAATCAAGTTGATAAGAATGCTGAGCTATATCATGATCATGATACTCAACTGCATGATGAGATTGATACTAATAATGACCTTCGTTCACATTGGAACTTGGCGACTTACTTCCCTCAAGCTGCCGCAGAGTATTTCTACTTCATAATAGGTATTAATATATCTAGAATCTAACATGTTTCCTTCTTCACATAAATTCATCGTGTTTGATTATATTATGTATCTTATGTGTCTTATATCTTATGTGTGACTCTTTCATAGGAGAGTTCATGTATCAGTACCGCTCAAAGAGAAATGAGTTGCTCATGTCATCAAATGATCCCTTAGCTATTGGCTATGTTGGTGACTATCATAGCATTGACATTGATCATATTAATCATAATCACAATCACAATAACGAAGATATGGTGGTTGACGGGTATCATGCCGATGAGGTATACAAACCATTCGACGAGGACGATGTGCGAGAGCGACTAGTCAATCACATGAAAGGGTTTATAAAGCACAGCATCGGATCGAAAGTGCTAGAGATTGTGGATGAACTGCTGACCGCGTATGCCATCACTTCAAACTCGTCATCCAATGTCAGTCACAATCATAATCTTCATTCGAAAATATTATCCAGCAGTGCTTTTCCTAAACGAGCAGGTTAGTTCGTCACCCAAGATTTGCAATCATCACGGATGAATGACCTATTGAATCAATGCTCGCTAATTTACTCTCATCTTGAAGCATTCGTTCATTTATTCATTCATTCGATCACTTATTTATTTATTTATTTATTCATTTATGTATTCTATTTCTCTCATAATGTATGATGACCTATTCTTTCTGTTCTTTCTAGGTTCTCATCTCAACATGACTTCCCCGGCACTTGAGTTTGTGAAAGCGACCACTCACATCATGTCGCTTGATACTGATTTGAAGGACGAAGTAGACGCGATGAAGAGAATGCTATTGACTCAGGTGAGAATGTGAAAAGTTATAACTACATTTTCACATCAGATCCTTTATTATTATATCAGCATATATCAATACTCATTATCATACACAACTCCCATTAATTCGAGCATAAGCTAATCATCCATCACTTACTAACATGGTACCATGGGATATGGGACATGGTTTATGGAATGATTCTTATTACAACTCTTTTATTCTCATTTATCACATTGCATGCATAGGATGCAGGATATTGGATGTAACATTAAGTCATATTGCATAATATCGCGTCACATCTCATAATATCACATAACTTCATATTACATTACATTATTATTATGTTATTTCAAACATTTCATACTAAAATTATAATCAATAATAATATTACTGTCATCATATTATTTACTTCTTGTTGTTGAATTGATGTACAGTTGAAAGTGAGAGAATTCAGCGAAGATAGCAAGTTCCGCGACCCCTGCTTATCGTATCGTTTAAGAGATGTGATTTGCACTTATTGTAGCACGTGCAGGTACGTTAAATAATGATCATCATGATATGTTATGTTGTATATTATTTGTGACATGGCATGATATGATATAATATTTTTTATGTGAATGGGAATATGATTATAGTTTATTATTATTATATTATTATTATTATTATTATTATTATTATTATTATTATTATTATTATTATTATTATTATTATTA
>VKHH01007246.1:0-10438 GCA_015144975.1 Epipyxis sp. PR26KG | reverse complement strand
TTGGATCTGCGACGCCTCTTGACAGCTTCTTCTTTCCCTTTGCCTAACATATCAATTACAAAAATAATAAATAAATTTAGTTGAACTGGTTTGATTTGCTCAGTTAATTCCTCGCAAAGAAAAGTCAAAACTCTCGATTATTATAAGCATTATTATTCAACTATACCACAGTGATAATGATAGAGATAGCGACACTTACCGTTTTTATCTTTGCCAGATGGCCCTGCCTTTGATTGAGGTTTCGCTTCTTCAGCATCGACGCGAGCACGACGACTACGTGTTCCCTCAATCAGAGTCAACCATTCCTGTGCCTGGGATAGCTCTGCTTCGTCGAACACATCTTTCAACGTAACTCGCAATAACAGATTTAGACAAATGGTTCTCTCGCGATCAGGCAACTGATTTCTTCGATTCAAATCAAGCATACCTTCCATCATCTGACTCAAATCTTTCATATACTTGCCGACTATGGCTCTGGATGGTTCGTTATCGTCACCATCAGCATAAAAGTCGTCACTAGTCAATCTCTCCAACATAGTATCCGGAGTGACAAGATCAGGCAACACCTTCTTCCAGAAATCCGGATCATTCACGTCTATTTCAGCATGCTCCATTGCAGAGCCTCCAGTAAACAGACTCTTGCTAGTTTTATTCTTTTTGCGTTTGTCTGACCAACTTTCATTCGGCTCTCCGGAATTCGCGCTGACATCATTCAACACATGCGATCTTAACTCTAAAATCTTGTCGATGTCCTGCTCATAGAACTCTTTGATGACGTCAGCGTCATCCTCTAACAACACCGCATAAGCACCTTCTCTAAGCAACTGCTCCATCTCTTTCGCATCTAACTTCGCATTATTCTTCGCATATTCTTCCTGTTCAGCATCGTTGAAATTCCTGGTTCCTAATAAGGCTTGTTCAAGTCCGAGCTTCTTGGAAGCGCGATCAAACATCTCCGCTTCGAATGATCTCCGGGTGATCAGGCGGTAGATCGTGACATTCTTCGATTGACCAATTCGATGACAACGAGCCATTGCTTGAATATCATTCTGAGGATTCCAATCGCTTCAAATAAACACAAAAATACCAATCACAAACAATAATCATAATAACAATGAGTCAATTGATTAGCTCGTACCTATCGAAAATAATGACCGTATCGGCAGCAGTTAAGTTAATACCTACTCCTCCTGCTCTAGTTGATAGCAGAAAGATGAAACTGTCAGCGTTACGATTGAAACGATCGATTGATTTCTGTCGTTCATTACCAGGAACTCTTCCATCCAGTCGCTCACAAGGATATTTGCGAAACTCACAAAATTCTTCCACCAAATCGATCATTTTCACCATTTGAGAAAATATTAAAACCTAAAATAAAAATTAAAAATTAAAAAAAAAATTACGATAAAAAAACAATATGTTTACTTTGTGACCCTCTTTTCGAAGTTTTGGAAGCAATTTATCCAATAAAACCATTTTCCCGCTTGAAGGTATTAAATGGTTCTCCATTCTGACTCGCTCAAACTCAATGCGATCGATACGCTTCGATGCTGCTTTGGCTGATGCAGAAGCATTCGATGATGAAGTCTTTTCAAGTTTTGTATAAAATTCCTTTTCAAGTGAATCCATTTCATTTTGCTCGATTCCTGCGATTAGGTACGGATGATTACAACACTTACGAAGTTCCATTTGAATGTTCATTAATTTAGGCATGTTTCCTTTCAAATTCTGCACCAAAAATCCATGGTTATGCTCAAATATCGCTCTGTTTCCACAATCAATAAAAGTAGACAAATCAATGATAATATTCACATAATGTTATTATATTCCTCACGCCCATCACCTGTAATACTGCTTCTGCATCGTCGTTAATTCCACATCAATGATCGTCTCAGCTTTGGGAGGAATATCCTTTGCGACATCTTCTTTCACACGACGTAGAAGATGAGGTGCGATGCGGTATTGCAAGCTCTCTACTTGGTCTTGAGTCTCAATCTTGCCGAATCTTTCTTGGAACTTTTCGATGTCTGGAAACTGAAATCAATGTGGCAACAATAAATAAAGGAATTAGTATCGAAGACAAACAAAAGAAAAATCAAGTTACCTTTGCTGGCTCAATAAAGTTCAGAAGTGCCCATAATTCTATTGTAAGATAGGAGTTGATGGAGTGGAAGTTACAAAATGGATGTCGTAATAATAATTATTGTATGATAAATAATGAGAAGTCAGATGAGATAATTTACCTATAGTATTGTTTTGCAAGGGGGTTCCAGTCATGAGGATTCTATGCTGATAACCAAACGCTATTTGTCCTTTGGTCGACACAGTTCGAACACATTCCAAAAGTTTACTATTAGTATTTCTCAACCTAATGTTCATTAATCATCAAAAAACAATAAGTAAATAATAGAATATCGTGACAATCAATACCTGTGCGCCTCATCTACAATGACTACTCTCCATGGAATTTCTGCCAATTCTTCATAATCCTAATTGAAGGATTCATGATAATAAAATTAATGAACATTATAATTATCATTTTGGGAAGAAATTGGCAATTACCCTCACGAGGTCATCATATGTCGTGATCAAAACATGAAACTTCAGCAATCTTCGAGAACGGCCTTTATAATACCACTCATATCTTAACAGAAAAACATGTCATATGAATGGTAAGCGCATAAATATTATTGTGATTAATTTGTATCGACACTTACTCTCTGATGACATCTCGCATATCTTTTCCTCCATTTATGTCATGGTATACGCAACTGATCATGTTGCTCCATCCATCGAATTCTCTTTTCCAATGCGCTATAGTTGATAAAGGAACACAAATCAAAAATGGACCTCGGATATTTTCCACTTCAAACAAATGATCTAAAAATGTAACAACTTGGACAGTTTTGCCGAGACCTACAAACATACATCACAATAATGTGAACAAAACATAATTTGCGACAATATCATTTCAAACTTGCCCATTTCATCTGCTAATATGGATGATCGCTTATTATACCAACAGCGAAGAAGCCAACTTAACCCTTCCACTTGATAGTCACGCAGCATACCACCATTCTTATACTCCTTGCTCTTCTTTGGCAACTTTACTTTCCAGCTTTCTTGCAATTTCTGATTAGCAATTATGACAATGGAATAATGAGTATAAATATCATATTTAGTTCATGAATACACTGTACCTCAGCATCATCATCATCATCAACTAATAAATTTGAACTCTTCGAAGCAAGTTGAGAATTTCTCCATTTGAATCCGCCAGCAGTATCATCTTGATTGATGAGCACTTCAGTTATTTGGCTTGCTGGAATGTTGAGTGCATATGAAGCGGTCGTAACGCTATCCCATATTCTTATGACTTCTCCAGTGACACTATCAATTTGTTCAATTTTTGGAATTGTCGTTGGCAACATGGACTTACCAGACATGGCTAATTCTAAAATATAATTGGACCATTCGGATCGATTTGGCGGGAAACCGGATTCATTGACCGCTCTTAATAGTCTACTCACTGGACCTTCATCTTCATCGTTTTTCTGTGGTATCCAATCAACATCCTCATTTTCTGATTCCCATTGATTGTCCTCATTATCCGATTCTTCTGAATTGGCATCATCGCCATCCTCATCGAATTCATCTTCATCATCATCATCGAGATCCATCACTCCGAATGGTCTTCGCGGCATGGGTCGCATCTGTTTGAGTCTCATGTCCATTGACTCATCGTCGGATGATTCATCTGAACCGGAATTAAGGTCGGTGTCGCTATCAAGCGAATCAAAACTGTTAAAATCATCCACATTACCGTCATCATCGTCGTCATCATCATCATCATCATCAATAGCATCATCATCATCGTCATCATCATCCATATTGATTTCATTTGAATTATTCCCAGAAGCTGAGTTTGACTTCTCTTTCAATACGCCGCAGAATTTCATCCTGTTTCTCAAAATAACTCGTTCAGCCGTTACAATCTTTTTAAGTGTTTTGGTTTCCTTAGTCATGCTGCCATCATCTAAAAAATTAATATTCGCTTTGATGTTGGCTGATTTAATAGCTGCGTCATATGCTTTTGCTGCATCCAACTCATTATCAAAATGACCAACAACTACTTTCTGATAGTTGTTGAAGTATTCCGCAGACCAAGACAGATTCAAGCCATTTGATTCCAGCGAAGAACACAAAACCTTAGATATGGTTAAAGGATCTAAGTAAAATGTAGGATAAACACCAAAATAAACTGATCGCGTAGGGATCGCTTTGAGGCTAGCAATGCTTTCTATCCCATTAGACAAAGACCTGTCTGACTTGTTATGTATGTATTTCTCTACGACTTTAGGATTCTTCGACTCATTTGAGGAGGGGGTTCGAAGAAATCTAAGATACATAAACGGCTGCTTTGACTTCAGAAGTTCAAATATTTTAGCGTATCCTAATTTGTAAATATACAATCCATCAATTGCGATCAGGAGGTCACCTGGACGAACTCTTCCAATCTTCTCTAATGGACCGCGGTTACCCTCGTTATCCGGCTTGAATCCCATAATTACCAAATTATTGTTAAAATTTCCGATTCGAACACATAAGCTTTTATTGCCTTTTGCAACACAAACCTCTAATTCTGATGGGACTTGATACCGAGAAGGGAGAGGTGGTCGTGATGGGAAGCAAGGAACAGGAACCTTCTCGTGGCTTCTAGCTGTCGCATAAATCATGTCCGTTAACAAATCTGACACCACGCTTCTAACGGTATCCTGATTTTCATTTTTTGGCAAGTACCAAGAGACGGAAGTATTAAGTTTCACTTTAGGTTTCGATTGATTTTCATTATCGTTGACCTTCACAACAACTACATCCATTCCATTCGGCTTATCTTTTGCATCAGAGTTTTCAATGGCGGTCGTATCGGGTTTGGAATTTGCAAGTGATGCTATCGTTTCGTTAATAAATGTTGGTAATACCATCATATTTCGTGTACCGAGAACATGAGTATATGATGCAGGTCCACACTCTCTCATCAAAGCTTCTGGAATATTTTTATTCCACTTCAAGAAATGATATCCTCTTATTTGAGCATAAATTTGAGCATCCAGGTCAGCTATTGGGTCTTCTTTGGTACCGTTGAGACCAGCTGGAAACAATTGAAACTGTCTGTTTTTGGAAAGTTCCATTCCTATTTCTTCTTGCGTGAGAGGGGGTTCTTCCGGAGGAGAGTCGTTCAGTTTGTGATATTCTGCAATTTTATTATCATCATTGATGTCTTCAGCCGATTCCCACGTGCATTCACGGAATGTTAAACCCAACCACTTCACAAGATATTTCTTTTTCATAACTCGTACAACTTTTTTATTTTTTGTTCCGTCAACTAAATTTCTTGCTGCATCTTCAGCACCAGCACTTAATAACTTCGCACCAGTCCGCTCGAGCCAGTTTATACATCGCTGACACATCCAAGTTTCTTCAGGAATTTTGGATAAGGCCGGATACAAACAGTAAATATGATACGCAGCATCACAATGATCACAAAGAATTATTCTGTCGTCATTTTCATCTTTAAGGCATTCACGACAAACTTCTTCCCAAGGTCTACCGAACGATTCGGTGATAGTAATCAAGCCTTCAGAAAACGATACTACCCAAGCCTGATACAACCGTTCAAACATCATTGATAACACATGCGCTGATAGCCATATTTGACTTTGATACAAATTATATGCTTTGCAGTTTTTCCAAACACGCCGCATATCTTGAACAAATTTAGCATTTACATTGTTCTTATTGTATTCATTATTTTCAAACTTAGCTTTGATGTCACTCAAACATATGGGATCTTCGACTATATCAAGGTAGTCATCATATAAGTCAGTGTCTACAGGATCTTGAAAGCTAAGGGCGTACGGATCATCCCAAATCTTTTCTAAAACTTTTTTGCACCTTTCAACCGGTTGGTAAATATTTATTATTGATTTCTTTTCTTCTTCTCTACCCTGCTCCAAGCTTGCGAACGAAGATAAAAGTAACGAGCTTGCGCTAGTATGAACTCCATTCGAATCTCCGTTTGTTTCGTTCCCTTTTTGTTCAGCTTGCGTTACAGTCTTGTTCATTGTAGCGGATTGAGGAAGAGTTTCATTCGAAGCAACTGGTGGCAACACAATTTCTTCGGTCACAACTTCACTCACTTCTTCTTCTCTATAGTCCAAGATTTTCTCGACTTCCAGATAACTATGAATGATATGAATTAACAAATATTATTCACTAGTTTAATCGATAAGAGAACTGCATACCTTGGATCAATTTCCCCATCCTCTGTAGCAGAAGAATCTTGTTTGTCCAATTTTGCAAGATATCGGTTCAACACACCGATACTGCTTTTACCCATAGCATCTGTAAAACATCAGTTAATAATAATCTTGACATTGTTCAAATACTTCCAGAATTGTTCTTACCAACATCGACAGCTGTAACCCATTTGACGTGACGATAAGACATGTTTTTAAACTTGATCAAATACTCATGCTCATACTTTGTTGCAACAGCATTAATTTCCGCTATGAATATATTGATAAAATAAATATAGAAAAATGGTATTTCAGAGTGATAAGTTAATAACCTGACGATTTAGACCATCTTTTAGTCGCAGTTGTGCATGCTCTTCGTCCAATAATTTGTTGGATAATCAAACTACCATCTTCATCCTATTAATGAATATTTAAAGAAAGGGATAACTAATGGTTGTTGAATGAATATTTAAAGAAAGGGATAACTAAAGGTTGTTTAATGAATATTTAAAGAAAGGGATAACTAATGGTTGTTCAGATTAATACATGATCTTACTCTTTCAGGTTCAAAAGGAAACTTGTCTCTGATAACTTCAGATTCTTGTGTTGCGCTCTGACTATTCACAAGTGCACTTTTCGAAGTAAATTGAAAATCACATAATCGACACTCTTTCACCGCATTTGCAAGTACAGCTCCACATCCTGGGCATTCTTTTGTTCTTTTTGAATTTCTAGCCGCAGTTGCAGACGGCTTTTTGCGAACAGCGTCTTCATCATCACTGGAGTCTCCTTCCAGTGCTTGAAAATCACCACTATAGTAAAATTACATGCGAAAAATAATTTTCATGTATAAAAACTATGATTCTTCATAAAACTACAATAACTAAACTATGGACAACTTATTTCAATTATAACACAAAATGTAACTGCATATACATCAACAATTATCATAAAATGTAGATGATAATATTATTTCATTACAACTTTTGAAATTTCATGCTGAAATATGAAATAAGAAAAAGAAACTCCGAAATTTGCAAAAATTCAAAAATAAAAATTCAAACTTTCGAAGTTTTTGTTCAAAATCGTCAAATATTAGATACCTGTATCTAGTTGAACGCTTTGCTCTTTTCCCATCCATATTGTTTAATAATAATAGATAAGCCTGGCCAATGCATATGAATATTTGCACTGAACAAATCACTTGTACCATTCGCACATACATTTTGAATAATTTATTACGGTTTAACGGTAGAGTGTAGAGTGTTATTATTGTTTACTAAATATTTGTTTAATTTATAATCATAAACGATTAAAAATAGTCCATTGTGACTTTTTATTAAAGTTGCTAAAAAAATATTTTTCATCTTTTTACCGTTTCCCTCTCCGCTTTTAAATTTTTGTGCAACACTTTTTTTCTCATACGGTAATATATATACCGGTAAGTTGATAGTTGATAATAAAACAACCACTGAAGTTGCCCATCAATTTTAATCTATTTAACCAATGAATTATGAATGAGTGGGATTAATTTGAATAATCACGATTTAAACTTACATTTTACTGGAGTTATAACAGGAATTGTGATCGGGGTATTGTTTGGCACTTGGGTAATATTTTATTATTATTCAAGCGTTTTCTATACAGTATAATTTGACCAAATTTATTATGAATAACTGCTATCCTTCCATGCATTTGACCACTCGTTATTGATTAAATCTTATTTATTGCCGTTTATTGTAGATAACTTTATATTTTGTTGATTACTTCAATATTTTTTGGTACCTTCGGAAGCGAATAAATAATACACCAACTATAAAAAAGCTCTTGTATGATATTGAAGAAAAGGGTAAAAATGATCCTTCTAATAAACATTTAGCAGTTGCCAAATTGTTAGACTTGCTGCTAAAGAATCCGATTAACCTTGGTAATTCTGAAGATCCATGGTTGGTAAAGAAGTCTTGGTTTGCTTGGTTACCTATAGGATTAATCGAAGATTATATATGGGTTGTTGCAAATAATCATACATGGCTGTCTATGATACTCGCCAATGATTATCATCCATTATCGCGTTGGGAGAGAAACTCATTGTTTTTCGTGGTAAACTCTCTATCATTTTTATTCGCTACATTTGGTGCTACTCTTACGCCTGTGCAAAAATTTATACTAAATACACTTGTTTTCAGTCCAGCAATGATGATAATGAAGAAAATTATGATAATATTATTAGCTGTTCCCTGTTGCACTAAGAGTCCAATGTTTAGAAATTCGCTTGAATTCATTGGATCTTCGATTCTTTTTTCATTATTTGTTGTGAGCTTTGGTGTTTTATTCGTGGCTGCTGTTCTTTTATCATTAAATAGGGAGAAGGAAGCTGCAATTCGTGGGTCCACATATTTTTTAGGAAGTTATTATTATCAAATTTTAGTTGTATCTTCCATTATGGAAGCCTTTTTGCTGTATCTTCCATATGTAAATCCGACTTTTATTTGCGATTTCACAACTGGTTGGTTTCGATTCCCCATATATTCTTTGTTAAAAATCGCATCAGTTTGTAGTTGTCATATGATTTCATATGGGAAATGGCACCTTGACCTAATCAAAACACCCCCCATAGATGCGAGTGATATTGGAAAGAAATATTTTAAAACGGTTGATGAAAATGATGAAGACAGTCTCTTTGTTCCTGTAGTCAAACCAAAAGCTGAGCATAAAAGTGATATTGGTGATATCAATACATTACAAGTTGTTCCATTCGATGATAATGCAACAGAATATCCTTAACGTACGTAAAATGTCCAAGTCAATCACATTGTGGTTGTTTTCATGTATGACATGGATTAAAAATTCAAGAAAAAGAAATTTATATTAAATGAATTTTATTATTAAATATTTCTCGTTCGATTTTCTTTCCTCTATGCGATGATAAATTCTCATAAAAATTTGTTTTTTAATGCTAATATTTGTTTGAAAATATGTTATTTTATCACACACATTCGCAATTTCAATCTTAATGCAAAAGAAAATTATTAATTGATATAATAATCACGCTTCGGTATTTTCTATTTAATTTTAAATATCTTAATTATTCAAATGATTTCTTTCAAATTTATGCTGAATCGCCTCTTGTTCTTTCAGAGCTACTTCAACACGATGCTGTTCCCCAATATATGTGATATGAACACGATTATATGCTGTAACGGCTGAGACTTTTTCCTCCAGTAACTGTCCAATCACACGTCTCAACGCAGTGATTTGTTTGATACGCTCATTCTTTTGCTTTTTGAGCCCTTCAATATCATTAGAAATAACTGATTTTTTCTGAAATCTTTGGTCAAGAGTTTCTTCAATAGCCTTCTCCAGTTGTTCACTTGGTTGCAATAATTGTTGAGGAAGTTTTTGGAGGTTTTTCAATATCTTATTTGACCCCTTCTGTATGGTCTTACTTTTATTTTCCCAGTGTTCTGCTTCACTTTCTAATTGTGGCAAAGCATTTCGAATTTCTTGGCAAAGGATTGATTTCTCTAATTTTTCGTTCATTATTTTAAATTTACTGTTATCAATATCATTTATAATATCTCCTACTCCATGGTCATCGTCACCAACTATTCGAATTTCATCATCTACTCCTAATATTTGTGCTTCTTTGGAAAGACTGGAGTGGCGGATTTCCAAAACTTTATTTTCTTCAACCAGTTGTGACATCGTTTCTACCAGCTTAGATTGGTATGCTCGAGCGAGCTTTATTTGACGTTGTAAATCAGTTATATCATATATATTGGAATTCATTTTAATTTCAATGTTTATGTGAATGGGAGTAATAGTTGTACAGTAGTAATTAGCAATATGGATAACTTAGCTAAGTTTAACGGGCGAATGATAACTCAATTTTATATCAAAATGTAAATAGCAGCTTTGTTTTGGGCAATCTTTTCATAATAAAGCCAACTCTTATTTCATTGATATAGCACCTTATAATATTATTATACTACTCGATTGAATTTATATAAATGAACAGAGCAGCAAATAATAAATATCAAGTTTCAAATCAAATATTCTCAATGTGAATGAAAAACTTAAGTTAAAACGAACTATAACAAATTTAGAAACAAAACGAATCAATTGGGAAGTCACATCTT
>VKHH01007245.1:0-11822 GCA_015144975.1 Epipyxis sp. PR26KG | reverse complement strand
GCGAAGCCTGCGAACGCACGCGCCCACGGGCTCACATTTTGCCGGAATAATTAATATTCCATGTGTTGACCATTTGATTAATCCGCGGATTAGTCAAATGGTCAACACATGGAATATTAATTATTCCGGCACTGTTATATAGTTATCCTAGTTTAAAAAGTTCAAATTCAAAATTTAATGTGCAAAAATACAAAAATACACACTGTACAAAAACAGTATACAGCACAGTAAGATAAATAAGATAAGTAAGATATCAGATGAGCTCAAATTACTTTAAATGTTTTACTAGAATAGTCTAATAGTCTTCAGTTATTACTGCACACGCAAACTACCGGTACTATAATAGATACCGGCGGCGGGCCGGTGCGTGCCGTTTCATTTATAAAAACAGTTTTTAAACGTTTTATTAACTATATATAATAACCAGGATAATATCGATTTACAATTTCATTTCTTATTGTATTTCATATAGTTGTTGTTGCTAATTGAAGTCACCCTAGGAATTGTTTATATTAAGAACAGTAAAAACAAATCATAAATTTTCACCAATGATATTTAATTTAAAGTGTCCACTATTTTCTGCTATTTGTGTTGTTCTCTGTTTTCATAACGTGCAATCATTCCAAATACCACATCCGAACAATTTCAATCATTTTAAAGAAAAATCTTTGAAATCGTCATATCTTGGTAAAAATAGCAAACTATATAAACTTTTGTATTTTAAGAGACCATTTTAATATTTATCCATGTATATTTTTTGTCAGATGAATTGAATATTTTTAAGACTGCAGAAAAAAAATGTTTGGTTGGATTCACTGTGGTAAAGAATTAATTTCGCTTGCTAATATTTTCGATATGACTAGATTTTGCTTTTACTTTTATAATTTACTTTTGGTCTTTTGGTAGGATGCTTGGAACATTGGACAAAAGAAATACAAAGATTTCTTGGCTGTATACAAGATGATGAAACGGACACAAAAAAGTAATTTAGCGTGTGTGGAAGTACCTATGTGGGAAATAGCTCAAGGTCCTCATTATGATGAACTACAACGGCTATTTGAAACATTTTGGATTCCTGACCTTACATCGAAAGAACAATTGTTACTTCAATTCGACTTAATTATTATTCCTGATCCAGTGTTAGCAAAATACATGGTTGAATCTTTCTATGAAAAAGAGGCTAAAATTGAAAAAAAGAAAGCATATTATAACAAATTAACAAAGCAAACATGGGGTGTAATCGATTCGTATCCTCCTAAAGAACGACTTGAATGGGAACGAATAAAAAACTTGTCAAAACAAAAGTGGATTCGAAAATTTCCCCCTTTAGCTACATTAGGTATTGATACTTACCAAAGAATTAAGAATCATGGACAGGTATATATATTTAGATATCTTAATTGTACTCACAATATTTATTTTTTTGTCATTTGTTTTGTTTTGTTTAGGTTGAGTATTTCTCATATAACGTGGAAGACTTTGCTCTATATCTACCACCTAAACTTGTACCTTCCAGGAGAGTTCTTCTCTTACGTTACAAGAATAGGTTTGATACTCTTGTGCAATCTTTAGTGATGGCTGGTGTGAGTGTAACTTCAGCTTATCCTGTAACATGGATGAAGAAAGAATGGTCCCCTCAAGAAGAAAGAATTGCGAAGGAAGTAGATGGTAACTAACAACTGATTTAATTTGTTATAAATGAACAATTATTATATTTTAATATATTCCTTAATAATAAATTTAATAAATCCTATTTTGTTTTTCGTTTTAGTTGTTTATTTTCACGAAAGTCACGCTGTGACAGAATGGCGAGAACGTATGGGTACACGTGACAAAGAAGCAGTTGCAGCTTGTCATGACGAAGAAGTGGCAAAGGTCGCTAAAGCATGTGGCTTTAAGGATGTATTTTATGCTAAAAATAGTGGTACTGATGGTTTGACAAAGACTGTTGCAAAAGCGGTGGAGTTTGCCAGAAGTGCAGAACGTATCACTACAACCAAGAAATAATTTTTTCTTAATCATTTTACCTACGAAATTATGGGTACATTGTGTACTGTATTGTGCACAGTTAATTTTAAACTTTCTCACATGATTTGTGATATAAAGCATATTTTTGATAAAATTTTGTTTCAAATATTTTCTAATATTATTTCTCAACGCTAAATTAATACGGTATGGTTTCATCAACTCAAAAAATGTTCTGAATTTTGTATTTTGAAAGTGATAGCATGAATCAATAACTAATAACTCTGAATTAGCAATTACACAAACAGTCTTTTATGAATATCTACAGTAGTTTCTTATTCATTAGTTTCATACAAAAATATCATAAAATTAGAGTCAATAATTTATTTTCTAGAATCCTCATTTTCACTTCTTTGTAAATCCACCATAAATAACATTGATGGAATCAGGGTCAATTTTATAAACTTTCGTTCCATCATCTTCTTTGTAGTAGCTCAGTACAAAGGAAACCACTCCTGAATTAGCAATTTTTGATGTTTTGGCTACATGGTTCGAATTGAATGGTAAAAATGTTTGGAAAAAGTATTTGAACCATAATGAATGACCGCCAACAATTATAGTATCTTCATCACGTAAAAATATCCATTCTAAGAAAGATTTTAGTCGCTTGATACCGCTAAAGTTGGTAGATTTATTACCATGGAAATCAGTAGTATTGTAAATGCTTTGCAAATGATGATCAGTGGTATTGCCACAATGTGGAGTAATTCTTGAAAATGGAAGGTCGGCCACAAGTCCTTTACCATCAGACAATGCGTAAGTATCCACGTTACGACTTATTTCTTGTAAAGAAGATAAGACATAAATTTGCTCATTCGTTTTTGACAATCTGTACCATAATCCAACAGTTGTAGTAGCAATCGCACGTCTCAAGCATGAACTTACTATCACAGATGTTCTTAATTTATTTTCACCAGACAAAATAGTTATTATTGATGCCATTCCGGATGGAGTTTCATTGGATGTGTCAGAAAATTTATATACATTACTTGAATTAGTCATACTAGCCAATGAAACTTGACTTTCATCTTTGATAAACTTGTTCAACTCAGCAGCTTGTTCCACTCCCTCAATATTTAATGGTGAATCGATGAAGACAGAATCAGGCTTCCAGAATAGCCTCATTTCAATTACCCATGACTTAAAAAAATTTATTAGCATCATAACATTTATTCCTTTGTTGAATATATTATTCCAATCTGATTCACCATGGCGTATAAATACAATTGTTTTTGTTCCTAACACCATTTTGCTTTTTATATTTGCTGGATCAGGATTATACTTGATACCAATTCCTTTACTATCTTTTGATAAAATCATAAAGGTAATTGCTCTCATATAGATAGTAATTTTTTTCCAAATTTTCTTGAACAACACATTTTCATTATCCGGCGTTGATAATGCCCAAACAACAACGCATGAAAAGAGAATCACCGATTTCAGTGATATCAGCATTTTCATTTGTGAAGAATTGGAAGTATTTTAATGTTCGAGATGAAACTTGGATTCTCCAGGATTCAAATTATTAGTGGCCGGTATCCTGGGTGGTAGTAGAAAGCTTTTTACAAAATACGGTACAAGTTAAAAGTTTTAATTTGTTTGAAAGAAAGAAGAAAGAAGACTCGAATTATTTTGTAATTTTCCTTCTTTTAAAGAAAGTTAATAAATAGGGAGGGTGTTTGCATTTTTTCGACTGAAAAACTGAAAAACGGATAAGTAACTTACAGTAAAAGCAATCCAAATATTAATCTAATGATTGATATTTTTATTGTAAGCCTATTCTCATATTTTCAAATAATTCTCAAATAACTTATGTTATTATATTACAAAACTTTTATTTTATCGTAAACCGATATTTGTTACCATTGGAGAAAAATAAGTTGAAACTAAAATTAGTTAAACAACTCAATTTCAGTCCAATGACTTTCATAATTTTACAATGGAACGATATCGTGCTATTGTCTTCGAGCATGTATTAAAACAAAGCGGTTCAGTTCCTTTTTTTAAATAAAAAAGACGCAGAGCTTAGGAGGCCTCTATGTTATGTTATATAGCTTATTCCTCTTGTCTAGATTTGCTTGACTCATTTAATTCATTCATTCATTCATTCATTCATTTTTCATTTTTTTTCATTCATTCATTCATTCACACAGTAATACAGTGGCATATACGCGTATGTAGAAATTTTCATATACGTGTACGCGTATATACGTATATAGCAAGGTATGGAGGAAAAGTCGATAAAATTATTATTAACTATTATTATTAAAACAACTAATACACCAGCAATTCAACATCAATAAAAATCTCATACAAAATTCTGTTTCGTTCCTCCTCTCGAATTTTTAAAAGTTTTCTTCTTCATCATCTTCATTTTGCATCATTAATCGAGCATAATCGTACCTATCGACATTATCTATCATTAATGCTGAATTAATGTAAATGTAGGCCATTTTTATAATATGTTTACAAAAAATGAGGATACTGATAATATACTGTACATGATAATATTATTATATATAAAATAATAAAGTTATATCTTTGGATAGGAGAGAGGTGTTTTTTGGAAGTACGTATATACGTACATATACGCGTATGTTCGATTTTTATATACGCGCGCGTATGTGATACGCGTATACGTAGGACGCACATTAAGTTTAATGTATTTAAAATCTGCATTATTTGTAGAGCCCCATAAGTGATATAATACAACACCATATAATGTTACTCAACATCCCACTTGTTCTGCTGCCTTAAGCTCATTACAAACTTAGGATACAGTGACGAACTTTATTTTTTTGAGAATAAAATGGCTTTTGGGTTTCCTAATTTTGTAAATTAAGTTATTGTATGGAGATGAAACATGAAAACATCATACTGTAACAATTTTCACTTTCAACGTATTGATTACAAAATTGTCAATTGTCAAAATTGTTACCGACGAAGTGATGATTGGTTGACCTTCTAAACCCCATTAAACAACGATTTTGAGTTACCGTATAAAATAACTACAGTACTTACGCTATTCATAGTCACGTTGAATATTGAATAACTTTATAATTTTAATTACTTTTAATTAAATATTTGAATTACTTTTAAATAAGTCAGCTAAACCAAGAATAATAACTTTCAAAAAACATAAGCGGTAATATGTTAATATTCATCTGATGCAGTTGTAATAGTCGGAAATATAAATAATGGTGTATCATCAAACATTTCTCTTAGAGTATCATCAATCAATTGGTTATTTTTCCCACCAATTCGATTTATTTTTTTGGAATTTTTATTTTTTTCTGAACAAGGAATTAAATGATGAAAACTTTCTTCATAATATCTTGTCAAATCTTTCCAATACTTTGTCTTGGAGTCTTCACTAATAAATGAATTACTTACTAATGTTGATAATCCATTATACCCATTTGATAATAATTGCACATATGACATATCCAAATCATCAACCAAACAATTATTATTCACATTAATATTTATAACCATTTCTGCTGATTTTTGAATAAGAAACCATACATTTTCATTTAATGATGAGGAGTCTATATTGTAATGCATATTTTCTAACTCTGGAATTGTCAAGAATTCATTGATAAATTTTCGGGCATATTCACCACCAAGAATGATCTATAGTAATCGATTATAATATAATATAAATAATTTATGAAGAATGTTTAGTTTATAAACTTGTATGATTAGAAATTAAAAATAAATAATAAAATTATAACGATATTTTTTTTTAATTCTTTTTGAAAATAATAATGTTCATGTAATTATTACCTGTGCAAAATCCGCTGAATATTTTACTGTATTAGATTGAATGCTATCATCTCTTATGAGCTCATTTGGTTTATCAAAAATATGACTATAATTATTATATTTAAAATTGATTGGTATATTAGAAACAATAAATGCATTTGTTATTTGTTGTAATGCAATTGTAATCAAACATGATAAGTTTGAATTAATTGGTGGACAATATATTTCGTTTAGTTTTAAATGAGATAAAAGGATTTCATTCACATGTGAAAATATGATTGTTTCTGCACTATATGTATATAACAAATATTTATCAGAAAATATGCCACTTCTTAATCCAACACATTTTGTAAGAGAATTATTATCCATAATTTTTGTAGTTAAACTAGATTTTGATAAAGTAGGTGGTGGATTATCAAATAGCCATCTTAATAAAAATCTAATATTTGATGAAGCTAACCATTTAATATTTGATTGCAATACATTTGATTGTTGAATAGTGGATGAAAATGATGATATTTTTTTATAATTTTTGAGTTCTTTAAGCCATGTTTCAAGATTGATTTGAATAATTGTCTCATTAAATTTTGTTTTCATTGCTATTTGAAGATGATTTAAATCATTCATCAGATCATTTCTGATGGTTTTATTATGAATTGTTGTAAATGCATCGAATAATATCTCGATTATTGATACCTCATTATGTTCATCATCTAATAATAATTGCTCAATTAAATTATGAATAGATTGCAATTGAAGGTATAATCGTTGTGAATACTCATAAGATGATGCAAATGATTTTGGAATTCTATCATTAACTGGTGATAAAACATTTTGAAATGATATTCGACTACCATTCGAATCATTTTGTTCATTATTAACTTCTTGTAGTCCTAAACAATCATCCAAAGAAGTTAAGGAATTCATTAATTTATGCAAAGTAAATTTCATATCTTGAATCATTTTAACATTATCCATAGTACTAAATTTCTGTGAAATGACATATAAAATTAATAACCATAATCCACCACTTCGTTGGACACATTCATTATCACTATTGCCTATAATTTCCTGCAGAACAGCAGCACTATCTATTTGAATTTGTTGTACATCATATAAGTCCATAGAAGATTGTATTACATTTTCATTTTGGTGATAAATATCATTAATAATATTGTTTTCAATAATATTTGGTTCAGCATGGGTACAATCATTTTCTTTAAGGAATGGTTGAATTTTTGATGACTCATAATTCTCAATAATAGAATCTGGAATATCATGATTAAATTTTAAATTGACATCGTGTGTTTCTTCGATGTCCATAACTAACGGTAAATTTATATCTATTACAGATTGTTGACTATTATTTACTTTTTTCTTTCTTTTACTAACTTTTTTGTCATCACTTGACTTACAGGTTAATTCCTTTATCATTGCTTGAGCATTAATCGAAGCTCTTCGTCGACTCTTCTGAAAGACTGGAAGTACCGTACCAACTATATCCTCCTCTTCAATAGGTGTATTATTTTGTAAATCGTGTGATTCAATTATCCCAGTACCATTAATATCAATATTAGTAACAATTTCATCCATGTCATCGATTTTATTGTCTGGTATAAATACAGACAATCTTCTTTTTTGAGACCTTTTATTTTTGTTTGTCGATTGAATAACTGGATTTTCTAAGTTATTAATAACATCTTGATTATTAATATTTATATCTGAAAGATTTTCCATTTGTTCGTTGTCAATTATAGACTGTACTTCTATATTTTCACGATGAATTTGATTAAACGGAATGGAAATTGTTTCACAATGCATAATACCACAATCAAAATCATTTTCATCATCATACCATGAAGGTTGTAATTTACCATCTGCTTTATTGTTAATATCATCATTATTTATGTGGAAGTTAACATTATTATTATTATTATTACTATTCGTTTCATTGGAAAATATTGATATTTCTTTAAGTGGTGATCTGCTCTTCCAATTTTGTGATGGACTGCTACAACGATATTTCTCGATCATAACATTATTTTCGATATCACTATTTGTGTTATTTATTGCTGACTTCTTAACCTTATGGTATTGTCTGTTCGAACTAACATTATTTTTCAATTTCAATTTCGTTTTACAATTAAATCGAATCTCTTCTTCGATCTCCTCAATATAAAGAAAGGCTGTTTTTGCAAGATTACAATCATGAACCAATCCCTTTTCAATTATAAGTCGTAATTCAGAACAGTTGGATAATATTAAATGCGGCTTCATTGACAGTAGAAAATACGAAAAAAACAAGACAAGATAAACTGATATCAACAGTTCAATTTGCAAGTTTTTGATCACTGTACTGTATCTCCTGACAATAGTTGCTTGAATTTCACAGTTTTACATACATACATAAGCTCTCAAAAAAATTCAAAAATGCGGATGAATGAATGATATTTAACGGTAACAATTGTGTGGATTAATTAAAATCTGTATCGTAATGGTAATAACTAATATATGTTATTAACTCCAGGTTTCACTTTTAAATTTGCAAAGAATGTTATTAAAAAACCGTATCATATTTGTTGTCCATTAGTCATTAAAAGGATTTTTACAACCCAACAAATAAAAACCCACTGGAACTACAAGCCACACATTTCATTTTTCTTTGCATATTAACTTAGATAGAGATTGCTCATTTGCATAGCATTTATCCAATATGTTCGGAAAATGGAACAATGACCCCAAGCCACCAGAAAAATCTCCCAGGTTATACTATCTACAGTATTTCTCGAAAAACAGTTACAAATTGCATTAATCAATTACTATTTTTTAGTACTAAAGATGATTCAACACCCGCTCCAGTTCCTTCAAAATCATTTCAAGGTGGTTTTGATCCAACGGCTTTGGAAAGAGGTGCAAAAGCTTTACGTGATATAGAACGTTCCTCTAATTCCAAAGAGGCATTACGATTAGTTGCTGCACAAGAAATAACCAAACAAAAAGAGCATGAAGCTGAAAGAGCGAAATATAAAGCTTATCAAGAAGAACTTGCAATAAAAAGAATTGCCGAAGAAGAGCAATCAGCCGCAAGAACTTTGCAAAGGAAAGAACAGCAAGATAAAAAAACATTAGATTATAGCGATGAATTGGAAAGAAAGCGTATGGGGGAGCAAATGGAAGCCAGACGGCAGTTACAGGATGAAGACCGTCGTAAAAATGAAGAATCTATGAAAAGATTGGAGGAAGTTAGAAGAAAAACAGCTGAACATGAAGCTAAACTACGAGCTGAAGTAGAAGTTGCAAAAGTCAAAGCAGAAGCCGAAGGAAGAATTTTACAAGAGAGAATGAATCACGATTTAATCTTGTCCAAAGCAAGAGAGGCATCTATCCAATTCAGAGAAACAGTTTTGGAAGGAATCAAATTATCAGCATCTACCATAGGAACTGGAGTTCAAACATTTTTAACTGATAAGGATAGAATGTTAAATGCTGTTGGTTTTGTTGCTGGAGTCTCTTTTGTATATTTTGGTGGTCGTCAAAGTGTGCAAATTATTGGTAATCGAGTTGAAGCCGTTTTAGGTAAACCATCGTTAGTCCGAGAAACAAGTAAATTCAGTGCAATTCAACTTGCGAAAAATCCGTTTGCAACAATTAGAAATTCGTTTCGATTTGCAAAGAAGAATAATTTTAGCGATTCATTAAACGGTGTAGTATTAGAAGAAAATCAAGAAGGTCGATTAAAGCGTATCGCATTTAGTGCTGCTAACACGAAAAAGAACAAAGCACCTTTTCGTCATTTGTTGTTTTATGGACCACCTGGTAATGGTAAAACCATGTTTGCCAAGGGATTAGCTAAAGAATGTGGAATGGACTATGCGATTATTACTGGTGGTGATATTGCTCCACTTGGTAAAGATGGTCCAGTCGAAATTCATAAAATATTTGATTGGGCTGAAAGATCATCAAGAGGTTTATTATTATTTGTTGATGAAGCTGATGCATTTCTACGCAAACGAAGTTCTGAGAAAATATCTGAGGATATGAGAAACTCTCTCAATGCATTCCTGTATCGTACCGGTGAAGCCTCTAATAAATTTATGATTGTTTTTGCATCAAATCAACCAGAACAGTTTGATTGGGCAATAAATGATCGAATTGATGATATGATTGAATTTACTTTGCCGTCGAAATTGGAACGAATCAGAATGTTAATATTGTATATTGATAAATATTTGACGTATACTCCAAGTGGAGCAAAAACAATTACCGTGGGTGATGTAACTGAGGATTTAATAGATTTTATTGCGGATCAAACTGAAGGATTTTCTGGTCGTGAAATGAGCAAACTTGCCATTGCTTGGCAAGCGGCTGCATATGGAACTGAAAATGCTATTATTGATGAAAAGATATTCAAGCAAGTATTATTGGAAGCAAAGGAAAGCAAAAGGCAAAAACTGAAGTGGATGAATAAAGAAGACGCAGATAAATTAACGAGCGATAGCAGAATTTAGTTATTTTTGTTATTATTTTGAACAATTTTGCAATACACATTTTAATAACTTATCCGTTATGTATATCAATGAATGTATGGATCAAATAATTAAAAGGTGCATTATTTTCAAATGTATCTGTTAAAATAAGTTGTTTAAAACGTTCAAATTATTCACTTATATAATATTATATAATATCAAAAATAGATCTTATCTGTATCTGATTGTCATATTTTTTATATCTAGATATCATACATCATACCTAGAAGGAGATGAAAAGACTGTAAATTAGTACTTTTATACATAAGCAAATATTTCGATAAATTTTACAAAAATATTGATTTAAAATAAGAATTTTTAATATGTTTATTTTTACCACGTTACATCCACACGATTTTTATCTGTTGTTTTAGATGCGGATTAAAAATTAATATATGTTTTAGAAAATTATCAAACCCAATTAATGAAGTAGATAATGCAATTGGGAGTTAATGGTTTTCCATGATATTATATGTGATAAGATAGATGCATGAACAGAATTATTTAGCTTTTGGTCGAGTTTCATGTATGATTCATTCATAATTTAATCCACCGAGCTGCGAATTTGAGCCATATATGGAGTGCCGGAATATTAATTATTCCGGCAAAATGTGAGCCCGTGGGCGTGTACATTCGCAGGCTTGTACCCCCATCCACATCCAGGTGTTTACGCCACCTGTAGTCCGGCCCGACTAAATGGTCACATTTTGCAGGAATAATTAATATTCCATGTGTTGACCATTTGACTACCGTCTAGTGCTATATTCAAGACCGGTGCCATATTTAAGACCACCCCAAAATTTGTCAAAACCAAATTATCTGGCAGAGAAACGTTAAAAAAATTATTTTTGAAAACCAAATATAAAACCACCCCAAATATAGTGATTTTAAAAAATATTTTAAGTTTTGACCCTAAATATACCCTTAATTTTATCATATTAGTACCCCCCTTAGGAAAAAATTATTGTTGTGATTCAAACAAATGAGTATAATCAGCCAATTACCCTAATATATAAAAAAGAATTATACAAATTTATATAAAAAGAATTTTTTCATTCATTTATACAAATTTTACGCGAATTATGGTTAAATGCAAAGAAAGAAAGAATGAATGATAATAATTTATGTCCCCATTTAACGATAAGTTCTGTTTGTTATTCTCTCACACTTATAAATGAAAATAACATGATGTGTGAATAAGAATTAAAATTAATACATATGTATCTTGAGATGATAAATAATCATGCAAATTCAGTGGTGCCAAATTGTAAGACCACCCTTAATTTTCACTAAAGTTACCCCAAATACTAAGACCACCCTTGAATTTTGGTAAAAACGTAAAAACACTGCTGGTCTGCTGATAGACAGTAGGCGGGGGTAGAGAGCTCAAATTTTGCCGGAGGAATAATGGGTATAGGAATAATAAATTTAAAGGATATTGGTGCCTGCTGTTCAAGTTTTTAAAGCTTTCTCGCTTCACCTGGTGTCCAAGACGCTTGGAAAATG
>VKHH01007244.1:0-11836 GCA_015144975.1 Epipyxis sp. PR26KG | reverse complement strand
TATTGAATAAATAATTTCACGGTAATTGTAACTGGAATAAATAAATATATAGGATTGAAAACCTATAATTCCAACACTGTACAAAAAAAAGTATCCAATTTGGATTGGAATGAATTATTCCAAACAATTGGATGAGTGAATCTGCTTAAAGCGAATAAAATATATTTGTTCGTTGATCATATAATCAGCTGGTTAAGTTGGATGATACTTCTAAACAATTGATTATTAATTAATTGCAACTTCAATTTGAATATTTGAATATGAGAGGATGCATCAGTTCGTTTAAAATATGTACTAAAATTAAGAAAGGACGGTGCTTTATGCGACAAACGGTACCAATATGCTTATTCTCCTCTGTTATTCAAAAGAAACAAATAATTGACTTCAGTGACTCCAAGAACAGTTACAAATCAATGAATACTTGGCAATTATTACGTGGTCAACTGGTATTTATGATATGCCAACTGAAACCATTAGTTTCCAATGCAGAGTCATTCATGAAACTTTCTTACAACCTCTTTGGCTTAAAGATTACAAACTATGTGTTGAAGCTAACTTTTTTCGGTCATTTTTGCGCTGGAGAAGATCAGGAATCTATTAAGCCCACAGTTCTAAATCTCGAAAAACATGGTGTGGGAAGTATTCTTGACTACGCTGCTGAATCTGATATAACTACAGAAAATGACAATATTGACAAATATGAGGAACTATGTGATATGCACGCAGAAACATTCATTAAGTGTATTCAATCAGTGAAATCTGTGTCTCCTACAGGTTTTGCTGCAATCAAAATTACCGCTCTAGGTAATCCTATTCTATTAGAACGTATTTCAAAAGAAATTTTGGAGTTAAACAAGTTGTTTTCAAAAATGGATAAGAATAAAACTGGATTTGTGACTAAAGAACAGTTTTATGAGGTATTTGGTAAACAAATTGAAAACAGAGACGTTAGTGTGTATTTTGATAATTGTGATGTTGATCATGACGGAAGAATAAACTATTTGGAATGGACTAATGGTATTCCACTGGAGCAACTTCATCTTATTACAGACCATTGCACAACCAAAGGTCCCTTAGCTGCTGCTGTGTTGAATGAAAAAGAGTTATTATTATTTAGGAATATGAGGAAAAGGATCGATAATCTTGCTTATTTAGCCCAATCTCTCGGAGTTCGTCTTATGATAGATGCTGAGCATTCATATTTCCAACCCGCTATTGACAATATTACCCTTGCTTTAGCAAAACGATTCAATCAAAAAGGTTCCACGCCAGTTATATTCAGTACATATCAGTTGTATTTGAAGGATTCATCTGAACGATTTCGAACTGACATGGAAAGAGCCCGTCTTGGCAATTATACTTTTGCTGCAAAATTGGTTCGAGGAGCGTATATGGTACTTGAGCGAGATCATGCAAAGCAGCTAAAATTGCCAGATCCAATTCATAATGATTATGAATCAACTGATAATAATTACAATTCTATGGTTGAGTTGAGTATTGAGCGAATTGCAGCTGGTGATCAAGTCGAAATAATGATTGCAACTCATAATCAACGTAGTGTTGAACTTGCATTGTTAAATATGAACAAGCACAGTCTTGGTCCATCAGCTCCCATCTACTTTGGTCAACTACTTGGTATGTCAGATCATTTGACGTTTTCCGTTGGAAGTTATGGATATAAAGCATACAAATATGTACCTTACGGGAAAGTAGAGGAAGTAATGCCTTATTTGATCCGAAGAGCTCAAGAAAATTCTGGAGCTTTAAGCAATGCTAATTATGAGATGAAGTTACTTTGGTCTGAAATAAAACGTCGATTATTTTCAACCCGATCAAATTAATATTCCAAACTTAGAGTTAATACTGATGCTATATTTTTAGAATAATAATGTAAAGTATTGTAACAAATTATATTCATGTTCACAAATATACATTTTTTATATATTATATCTAAATGCTACGTCCATGCTATAGAAATTACACTCATTATGTATTTTCCTATTGAAGTATCCAATAAAGTAGTTGCTACTAAACAAGTTATCAATACACCAGCAATATCCATTATAACCTGAATAGTTGTCGAAGTATTCGCTGGATCAAGTCCAATCAGTTGAAACAGTATTGGCAGAGACGCTCCAAGAATAATTGATATTAAAACAATAGACACTAATGCTATAGTGATAGCTATCGCTTCAGCCAATGTAACCGTAGAAAATACTGTAACTCTTACAAATCCAAAGATAGCTAATATTCCACTTAGTGCACATGCCATTATAATCTCTCGCATCACAAACTGCTTTCTTGAATTCGAATTAAGCTTGCCTAATGCTATTTCTCTAATTGCACGAACTGCTGCTTGATTTCCTGTGGAATGATGTTTAGTTTACAAGTGCAATTTTCGTTTTATTATAGAAAATTAATAATTACCAGCATTTCCTCCTGCTCCAACAAGCATTGTTAGAAAGTATACTATTGAAGGATGGTCTCTTAATAATTCTTGATTTGCGGCAAGAATGAAAGAACTACAGCTTTGGAAAGTTAGCAGCCCAATCAACCAGCTCGCACGATCTAGCATATTGTGGTAGAAATTTATTTGCTCATATATTTCAATATTTTCTTGTAAATTAGTAATATTAAGCGGATCTCCTCTTTCTGCATCCCCAAGCTTGCTATCGTCTGAATCTAAACAGGGAATAGTTCCACCTAGATCTTCAATATGTTTCACTAATTTATGCTCACGGCCTTGAGATAACTCTAAGGAACATTTTAAAGCTCGAACAAGAAGTTCCAACTCGTTATTTCTATTGGTGAGTTCATTATTTAAGATTTCCATTTCTTGAACTGGACTGACAGGATTGCCACTTTCCATGTCGTGACCTTTTCTGAATCTCAATAAAGCCATACAATAAAATGATGAATAATATTTTGAATTCACCTTCCAAATGTATTTAAAATGTACAGTAGAACACGTTTTTGAGTGCTAATCGGTAACTGTCAATCAATTTTTCTATTAATTATTTGAAGCCTTATCAAACTGAACTATTAAATTTGATTAGATTGCACTAATTCAAGCATGCAATACTACTGTAATAATTAAATGATGTTTTTATAAAAAAAGAAAAAAGTAGGGGGGGGAGCAGGGGTAGCAGGGATTTGTAACTTTACCGTCGTATAAAAAAAAGAAGTAACTTATAAAGTCTGGATATAATAATTATATAGAAGTACTGTATCATTCTGGAATTCAGCATGATAGCATCCATTTTAGCTTGTTTAGTTTATAGCGTTAAGAGTTTAATTATTTAAGTTTTATAATGCAGCAATTATATTGAATAAGGTAGAAATATTTCAGATTTGACATATTTTAAATTTTAATAACTTAAGTTGTGTCGTTGTGTATTTTTGAGCATTTTAACTACCAATTGAGGCTTCGCATAAAATTGTACAAATATGAAACGATTTGTTTCATTTCTATATTCAAAATCAAGCACCTCAAGCAAACCTTTCTTAAGAAGGAGTAAAAGAGTGTTGAAGGATGATGATTTAAATTTTTTAGAACAACTTGGGAAACAATTGTTCCCACTAAAAAATATTCAAATTGTTCGTAAAATCAATGACAGTTCATATAGTCCAAATCCCTTGTTCCATTTGGCTAAGACTATTAGAAGTCTCCCACAAAAGAATTATAATAATAGTTCCACCAAAACATTTAGTAACAAATTAAATTTTTTGACGATAAATAAGCAAGATACAGAAAGTATAATGGTTGTAATAGGCCAATTAGAGCAAATTGAAAATTCGTTGAAAGATTGTTTAGACTCTCATACATTGGCATTTCCAAATATAGTGGATGTTGGTAGCGAAGGTATGCAGGATGAAAAAATTGATCCAGATGATAATTCGTAGTAAATATATTTCTTTAATTGTAGGCGATGCTAACAATGAGTTTGCAGTTAGAATACAATTTGCAATACATTATTTTAATCGAATAAAGGAATCTATATTGACTAAAGAATTAGATTTTAAGGTAATGACTGAATCACAATTAAATAGACTGGTAGATGTTATACTTTTAGGAACATCATCAGAAAGAATCGCTGGTAAGAAAATAAAAATGCTAACAAAATAAGATATGATATTAATTTGATGATAAACAAAAGATTCGTACTATAATTAATTGTTTTTTTCATATATTTTCTTCATAGAGCACTTAACATTATTTGGTCAAGTGAATAATCAGTTCAATCAAGAATTATTACAAGAAAGTTTTTATTCCTTATATGAACCTGAGATTGAGACTTGTTTATCATTATTCAAGCGTATAAGTAACAATGAAAATGTCCATAAACATCATATAAAAAGGTTACCAAAATTTGGGAATACTTATTTGTTAGATAAATTAGAATTAAATGCTAAAGCTAGATGTGTATTAGCATGGTCAGGTATGCAAAATTTTATCTCCTCCTTATATATTTTATTATTATTATTTTAGCATTATTTTCTCTTTTTATAATCAATGTATATATTAAATAATCTTAATAATAATTTTGTATATAATTGTAATTATATATTTTTTCATTTTATGCGATGCCAACAAGATTAAATTTCTTTAAATCAAACTAGTTAATAAACATGATATGTAATAATTGATATGTAATAATTGATATTACAATCTGTTTAATTAATGAAAATGTATGTGTATTATTATTAGTCATAATAAGTTTTATAATAATTATTATATCGTAGTTATTAATTTTTATCATCCCAGCACAATCCTTTCCTATTTTGTTATCAAGTATTCTGTCGTATCGTATAGATCCGAACTATAGTGGTTTCAATTCAGTTCCTAAAGGTCATTCCATGCCATTAGATGCTGTGATTAAAGGAAGGTTCGATTTTTTCAAAGAAGCTGATGCCATTGGAGAATTATTTGTGAAAGATTAGTAAGTGCCTATAAAGAATTAAGATATTTTTTAGATAATCATAACAATATTTTATTTTGATTTTCAAATATTGATAATTTTTCTGAAAATAATATTACAAATAATAAGTTTTATGTTTATTATTATATACTTCCTCCGTTCCGTTTGACCACGTGTCCAATTTCTTGTACAACTTACTTTTACGGTTAGACAAAGTAGAAACGATAAAATAATGAACGAATAACTTGTTACGACCAACTCATATTCTTCTAATATTATCAATAAAATTATTTTTATAAAATCAAAGTAAAATTGTCAGTGGATTGTATAAATCATTGCTTCATTTAAAACAAAAGTCATTTGTCATGTTATATTAGTAAGAAGTTAAGTTCGGTTCAGCTAGAATAATGGTTGACAAAAAGCTTTAGTTTGGTTCGTCGGACAGAAAATTTTGTCCGTAGATTAGTTTTAATACATCATTACACATTGTCAAACGGAACGGAGGAAGTACATCATTATATTCATAATTTTATCGTTGGTTCGTTGTTACATGAGATTTATTAACTGTTTGATGAAGGTTTATTTCTTTGGTTTGTATATTCTCTAATATCATTATATTATTACAGTTACTTTAGTATATTACTTTAATTCAAAGAGAAGCTTCCAAAAATTATTTTAGAATTAGCTCTATTATTTCACTTTTTAAACGCATTATTATAATATAAACATGAACATTTTATTTTTATAGTCTCGCGCAACGAAGGATTTATTATTATGAAAAACAAGATGATCGAGAAACACTGCAATTAGGATTCGTGTTTTTTGTTGTTACATGCCTCGCTGATTGGGGATTGTTTGAGTTATGATTATTATAGCAAATACCGTACCAGCTTCTTTAGAAATTACAAATTCATGTATTAATATGACCCTTAATTCATTTAGTTGCTCACATAAAACTATCCTGTATCTGCAGAACATCTTCGAAATATCGTAAGAATAATTGAAAAGATTAAGAAAAGTTTAGGGGAAGGAAAGGTTCATGAACCCTGTTTTAAAAAGAATAAATTGTTAATATTCCATTCTCTTCACGGTAAGTTGATTGCTGATAGCTACAAAACTTACTCAATCGAGAAATGAGTTTGCCTCATCATCGCCAGAATAATAATTCAGATTGTTGGAAACAAGAATAATTATTCAGATGAACTTAAATTTTTAACTCCATTATATGAAAATACTAGTATCCGTAGTTTTACTTCATTAATATACTGCAGCTTACCAAATATATCATCAAGTTTCATAATTTCCTTCATTTACTAAGATTATAAAAATAACTTTCTGAAGTATGTTTTCAGATTCATCCGCTTTGATGAAATGAAGCGAAGATAACTAACATGTTCTTTAAATTGTAGTATTATTACTTCACTTTTCTTATCCAATTATATCCATGCCATAGCGCATCACATGCTATAAATGATAATGGGAGAATAGCCCAACGTCGTGGAGCAGCTCGATAGATTTTTAATAATTGTTCACCCACTTCAGGTTTCACATGATCACGAAAGCGACCACGAAGAATCCAAATACATTTCACATCTGGATCTGTTTCACGCAAATATTTATCTAAAAATATGCATCTTTGGTTGGACCGTACGAGCTATGGTAGTTCCGTAAAGTCCATATTGCTGCACGCCAAGATCATTCAAGTATTTACTTGTAAACGAATACCGTTCTTCTATCATTTCTAATTCAACAGAAAATGAAGATGACGAATAAATTGTTGCAAATATCCATCCATGTTGCTTTTCCGTTTTTATAATTATATAAGTTTTTGTCAGCAGTTTCGTTTTTCAGTTTTCCAAATATAATATACCCATTTCTGAATTTGTAAACTACAATAAGTAGTTTGCCTCGCGCCACCCCACTGACTAGTATGGTTATAATGATGGTGCCATACGATTGAAGAAGGCGGAATAACTTAAATAATGATCCTTATGACATTATTTATTCCAATAACACATGGATTTTACTTATATATAACTTCGTAAGTAGTAAAAATATTAAAGAGAGTATTTATTTCCCAAAAATTGTTTTGACTTGCTATTAGTTAGATTATATTATAATCTTGAATTATATTCATTTCTTAGTTGGTTCTGACTAAGAGATATGGAGATTGCATTTAAAATGAGTCAAGCAATTGCTGGGAAGCATTTTCAATCATTCATTATATTAGAATTGAATTTAGAATCGTTGTTTTGAAGACTGGTACGTTATTCTCAGCATTGGAGTTTATGTACTACTGTATACTTTGGAAATTATCATCACCGGTCAATAAGCAATGTAATGGACGTGATAATAAGTAGAATGAATATAAAATGGAAAGCTTTAGTGATTGATTATTAATGGTTGTAAGCTTCCTTATTGTGCGTTGATCAAGTGATGGTTGATTGAAGTTGAAGTTGTGTAATTTATATTATGTTATTGCTGAAACTTGTACATCATACATGTAGAGTTTAAAACGGCAAGCGAAATGTATTGGATTTATTATTATGTTGAGCAATTGGGGGGTCATAACATATATATTAAAAATTATGTGAACGTTGTATGGACTTAATGTATCCCTCATGGATGTAGCATGTGATGCAAGATGATGATATTCATTCGAGCATTATTATATCAATTTTTCTTCAACTGGTGGTTTGCATAATGGTTCATATTTGACTCCCATTTGATTTTTTTGTTGTGGTGTAAAATAATGACAGCAATCTATATTAGTTTGTGTGATTATTTTGCAAAACCTCATGATGATGTGTCAACCCTCAGTTATTATTCACGATTAGTGTTTTATTATTCGTGATTAGTTCGTCGTGTGAAACATTGATGAGTTTATTATTGGTTGTACTTGTGTACGATTCCTCTAATAGTTGTCATCGTTCTACTACTGCTACTACTACTACAATTTCTATTTATTATAGATTACCATTGTGATCTGTTGGATATTGTTTATTATTGGTTATGTTGATGATGGTTACTAGTTATAAAAATTCGTAAGTTTTGGTTCATGGAAGATTTATTCTATGCAAATTGAACGAAATGATGTTAACTATTAAATAAGTAAGCTTGATAAGTTTATGTCTATAACGTAACACTATTATCATAATATTAAGTTGTTATAATCATCTACTACTAATATATAAATAATAATATAAATATAACTCTATTTATTCTCAAATATCTATTAATTATCTTCATAATAATATTATGTATACATTCGGTTGTGTGATTCCTCCATATGAGTGTAATTCGACCTGGTTTGTACTATTGGATCATATATTGAGATAATTCCTTCTCACTCTCATGATTGATGGCAACTATTATTTCGACAATATAAGTGATTATAATAAGCATTATTTATTGCCTAGTAATGACTATGGTAGTAAATCTTTTATGTCATTGAAGATTCGTTAAGTTACTTTTCTACTTCTCGTCGTATATAATAATACCACATTTCTACTACCACTGTTGACTTTTTGCCTTAATCATACGGTCTTAGTAGTTGTTAAATGGTTGTGAGTTAGCTCGATAACAGGGTGAAACATGTTTTTAATATATTCAGCTATTGTCCTTTTATTTTTATTTTTAAAAAGCTTTTCTCCAGTTGAGTAATTTTGATGTCAGTAGTAGTGAAAATGAGGTAGCGTTTCTGGAGTTGAGTTGTTGTGCTAAATTTATCACTTATCCCGTGGTACTTAGTTTTTACATAATCATTATTATTTTTGTCGGTTGAGTGAGGAATAATAGTGTCACAATAAATATCTACTTATTTCGCTTATTATTAACAGTACTTACTTATATTTACGTCCTTAACCGCTCGTAACCTATTGCGTTCTTTTATATTGGTTGTTCCTTGTTGACTACCTTTTTAGTCAAAACAATATTTTGTTGTTTGATGGCAGTATGTATTTATCTTTAATTATAGATGTAAATAATTATGTTATTCAAGTTTGTTTTGAGTCTGAATAGTAAGCATGTCAATGTTGTAGTAGTGTTAATACTAAATTTTACTACGAATTGATGACTTATGGAGTATGTCAGAGAGATTGATTGAGATCTTTGGTTTATAACATAAGACTGATGACATTGATTTTAATGTATTATCTGTCAATCAATCAATTTAGACTTTGTTTGCTGATCTTATCAGTTTCAAACTCACCTTCTTAATAATTATATTATTCTAAAAATAATTGTCATTGTTGTCAATATTCTACCTTTAAAACAAATTCTGATCTGGTGTCTATAATTTATTAATCAACGAAGAAACTCGTTTTTAAAAATGATTAAGATCATCATGATGATCCTAAATATTAGATGTTTGTATATACTAACCTAATTATTATTAGTATGTATTTCTATGACTTCACGAGTGACTTGAATTATTGCCTGAATGAATCGTTTGTTGTTTTAGGAGACAGTAAACAGATTTTGTTTAGCAATCGATAATCGTCTATTATTATTATTCTTATTCTTATGAGATTTTTATCGATCGGTTGGATGACGACTGATTATACTTCTCAATCAATAAACTAGTATTGGAGAAGAGGATGACAAGTCTATAATAATCTACTGATGTCATTCATTAATAAGAACATCAAGTAATAGGATCTTCTTATACAAATCTAGTGGTGTTGTATATTAAATTTAGTTGTTGAAAGGTTGTCAATCTTCTACCTGATAGTAGTATAGAAAATACTATTGTTCATTTTTGTGTTGGCCTGTTTTATTCATTTCTCAATTCATCATTCCTCTCTTCTTTTAATCTCTAGTAATGGGGGGTGCTAATAAATGAGAAGAATTTATAGACTGATGTTTTATTATTATTTATGGTGAGGACAGCATTTTACAATGAACGACTAGTGATTTCGTTTATTCATTTAATGAATAGTGATTTAGACAGATGATAGAGTATAATCTTCTAGTCTTGTTAATATTCTTGATAATACCTCTCCAAGATAATAGTTAACTATCAATTATTATTATTATTGATCTACTTATAATTGTAATAGTAGATAGAGTAAACCAATTTTTATTATATTATTAACTTTATCTACAATATCATTACTACTATAAAAAATGGAATGTGTTGACTGTTATTGTTTTTGAAATCCTGATGAGCAATCATATTTTAGTTTCCAATGTGTAACTGGATGGCAACTAAGTCAACAAATGTTGTTAAGTCTTCTATTATTCATCATCCAAAGATGTGATGGAAAAGTTAATCTCAATAATGAATTCGTTTACGAAAATAACTTGTGTCTGATACATGCATCATCAATCATTTTAGTCCATTTATTGATGATGATGAATTGATAGCTCATCAATAATAATTATCTTTTTGAGTTAATAATAATAAAGTATACTACGTACTACTACTGTATCTGATGACTTAACTAATAACTTACCAATAAATAAATGATGTCGTAGTTTATCGGCTGATGTGTCCCGTCAGTAATTATGATGCTAGTAATTACGTCATGATGAGGCTGTTTATTATTCAACTGCTGGCATCCATGGTATTTCTGTTAGTCTCATCACCTCTTGTACTCTATTTTATCAATTTATTATATATGTATAATATATTTATTTGTACAAGAAGGGAACAATATGATGATTTCATGGTATTAAATGTAATAGTTTTCAAAATCATGTTATCGCATAGTACGTTCAGTTTGCTCTAGCGCTACTAGTGATTGATATAGACGAAAGCTTTTACAGTAGTAGCATTACTATTATTATTGAATGATGAGGAGGGTTCTCTAATGAACTATGTTTATAATAACTACTCATCATTATTATGGTTTTGGTACCTTGCTTGATGCCGAGCAAATTTAGACTTATTTTGTTAATTCTTCCTTCAACGTGACTCATCATCATGTATATTGTATATATTGTATAGTCAGTAGTAGTGGTATCATATATATCACCTGATGAACGCCATTATATGGTCTGAATGATTACTACATCATTCTCAATATAATATTGAAGTGGAGATATAATTATTGAAGTCTTCTAGCTGTTGTGAAGCTATTACGCCGCATTGGGTGTTAGTGTTGTTATGTTGGGTTAGAACATCATTGTTGGATGGTCATGGCATTCAATAGTCCCAGTCTGTTATATGTGATTGTTCCATAAACTTATCGCACAGCGTGTAGTCGCTGGCTCGATGGAAACAATAATATTCCTCCGAGCTCATTGTTGTGGTTTCACTCGTCAGTTTATAACCGACAGGTCTGTAAAAAATTACTACACTAGTCACAATATAATAATAAGCAGACTGTGGACGTGTTACCCTTTGTTAATAAGATTTCATGATTGGGAAGGAAGAGACGAAATCTTGGGCATTTATTAATGATGGGAGAATTGCAGTTGAATGTTGATAACGTTATTAGTTATCGGGAATCAATCAATAAATTTCTCTAAGAACCAGTTTTTTTGGGATGCATGGTGTTAATAACACGTGTATTGTTTACTGGAAAAGGTTTATAACCAGTGAGAGTTTTAGAGAGTAGTACTTATAGTCTTAGTCTCTCATATTTTTTATTTTATTCTTCGCCCATATTATTATCTCTTCATCCACTCTCGCTTATTCGTTTTGTAAATTATAAGATATCTCGTCTTCCTAAAAAGCAACGGGGGGTGTTGGAAATATCCACAAATAAATATGTTGCTTTTTATTATTCTGACTCGTTTTCAGATATCGGACTGATCACCCGATGTCCAATACAATAGGAGTGACGAAAAACCAAATACTTTTTGGTCACCATATTTCATTGTATTTTTCTCAAGTTCCAGTGCTCGCATTAAGACCCCCCGATTGCATTAAGACCCCCCGATCGCTGTTTTGGAGCCCTTCCGTTACAAAA
>VKHH01007243.1:0-11837 GCA_015144975.1 Epipyxis sp. PR26KG | reverse complement strand
TCTCTTCTTGATGCTCAAATATCTTGCTGGTTTGCGGTATATCATAACTTTAAATACTTTTATTTATGAGATCGTGGAATGAGATCTCGATGAAAAATTGGCAATCGAGAGCGTGGAAATTTTTTCATACGACGACGCTCGACGCTCTCATTGGAGGCTTTTTGATCCGGTGCGTTGAACGAGATTGGTTTGCGCATACACTCTATTGTATTATCGGTTATTGAAGAATTCCAATGTAAATTGTTAATGTACTGTAGCTTGGCCATAATAGTACTGTATATGTAATGGAAAAATTATTATGATTTGTATTTTTGTATTTTAAAGTAAACAATAATTAAGTATAATATTTAATATTTAGATACACGCCAAACGCCAAACGATCATGTCAAATTTATCTGTGTATGTAAATTACAATTTAGCAAACACTATAAGAAAAAATAGTTTCAAAAAAATCAATTGTGTATTGATAAGCCAATTCAGCAGTTTGTTATCCATTTATCGTAACAGAATAAATGACAATTCGAATATGAATTTTGATGAGAAACAATACAACGCATTAAGAAAATTAGAAAAGCTTAGAAAATTGATTGAGAATAATCAAGTTATTATGAATAACAATAAGATAGATAGTACTTATGAAAATGATAAAATACCTAAATCAGAAAATAATTTGGAAATTGAAAGCAACAATCCTTCTAGTGGCAACTCTCAAGGGAATATAAATACAAGTTTTGCATTCAAAGGAATTTATATATACGGATCAGTGGGTACAGGGAAAACTATGATTATGGATATATTTTACACAGAATTAAATATTGAACGTAAACGAAGAGTGCATTTTCATGATTTCATGTTAGAAATTCATGAAAGAATTCATAAGCACAAACAAAATCTACTGAAGAAATATGGAAGAGACGTGAATATTAATTTGTCATCAGAACGTGATTCTCTAGCATTTGTTGCACATGCTATTGCGGATGAGGCTTATGTTTTATGTTTTGATGAGTTTCAAGTAACAGATATATGCGACGCATTAATTATGTATAAACTATTTGATATTTTATGGAGTAGAAACACTATCTTAATCGCAACTTCTAATCGACCTCCTTCTGATCTATACATGAATGGTTTGAATCGTCAATATTTTTTACCTTTTATACAAAGAATATCGAATGAAACTATTGTTATTGATATAGATATAGAAAAAGATTATAGAATTGATTCAATCAACATATCAAATGTATCATATATACCTAATAATATCATTTCGCAGTCATTATTGTGGATGCAATTTTTAAATTGTATTAACGAATCTAACAAAATCACCGAATTTAATGCTTTCCTACACATTAAAAAAATAATTATTCCTGTGATGATGGGCAGAACACTTATCATACCTCACGGTATTGAAGAGCTCGGTATATGCTGGATAAGCTTCAAAGATTTATGTGAATCTGATAAAGGTGCTTCAGATTATCAATCACTTTGTAAACATTTTCACACAATATTTTTATTCAATATTCCATACCTTACCGTCGATTCTCACAATGAAAGTAGAAGGTTTATAACATTAATTGATGAAATTTATAATGCTGGTAATAGATTATTTTGGACAGCTGATGATATACCACAAAAGCTATTTCAAAATATTTCATCTAAAACTGATGATGTCGATAAGCAAATACTATTACGAGGAACTAATCTTAACAAGAATTTAATTACAGACATTAATAGCGATAAACAACAGCAAGAATTGAAAACATTGAGTAGATCTATGCAACAAAGTAAGTTTCTAAAAATATGCAGTAACTGTTTTGAAGTATATATTATTTTAGAGCTAGAATCAATAATAAATAATAAACCGTAAATTATTTTGATTATTTTTATATAGCAGTTTTATATTATTTTCATATATTAAAACTAAATTTGCTTAATTATTATCATCAATAAACTCAACCCATATATTATACATTAACATTAACGCTAGATTACTTGAAAGTGAAAACTGGTGCAGCTGAAGATATAGATGTTCTAGAAGGAGAACTTAGTTCCGTCCAGGAATTAAGTTTTGCATTTCAAAGAGCAATGTCTAGGATGATCGAAATCAGCAGTGAGGAATATTTTGAAAAATGGAACAAAAAGTTTAATTTGAGTTAATTGAAATATTATTGCTGTACTGTCAGTAGATAAACTTTGCTTTATTTTTTATTTGCTGTTTTCCGGGTTGCGTTGAATTTTGAAAAAACGAAAAAAATGTCCAAATCATCAATATTGTAATGATACGGACACTCATTCCTTAATTCATGACTGATACATGCTAAACTTAAAACACTTGAAACTTTTTCAATGTACGGCTCAATAAATTTATCGTATATCGTTATTTTTAACGGTTGGTATAAATTTAAATACACCAAGATTGATATTTCATGTTCCATATTAACATTTTCAACATCAAAATGTATTTAAACAACATTTATGTATATAAATGTATGAAATAACTTCAGAAAGAGACTTTTTTGCTTATCGTTATTATTGTTTCTCGTTTTCTCAAACGGATTAAGTCCATTTATCGGGCAAATAATAAAAAGTCATATACTCTCATTTTAGATTTCAATTAATTCAAATTATTCTAAGTATTCCCAATATTTTAAAAACTTTCAAGTATTAAGGTTGTGTTTTTAAAATTACTGTAAATTTACTTGATTATTGTGCATTTTTGAAGAGTCGTATGATGATAAAGCATCACAGCAAACACCACACATACAAACGAAGGGGGCTTTCAATAATTTTTTATTGTTTGTAACAAAACAAAGACAAGAAGTAAGTTAGACACAACCATCATCAAAGATGAGCAAGCTCAACAGCGAATTATTAAATTCATCTATCGAAAATATCCTCAAGTTTTCTCAAGGAGAAAGCGTCACCATCAAAGGTGCTGAAGTGAAAGGAAAAGTGCGTAAATTCACTGAATCTATTGAGCTTCAAATTACGTTGAAGAACTATGATCCTTCAAGAGATAAACGTTTCTCTGGTACATTCAAACTGCCAATTATTCCTCGCCCCAACTCAAGTGTATGTGTTCTTGGTAACCAAAAACATTGTGAGAAAGCTGATCAATTAGGTGTTGACAAAATGACTATTGATGATTTGAAGAAATTCAACAAAAACAAAAAGCTCATCAAAAAGTTTGCTAAGAAGTATGATAACTTTTTGGCCTCAGCAAGTTTAATCAAACAAATTCCACGTATTCTTGGTCCTGGTCTCACCAAAGCAGGCAAATTCCCAGCTGTACTTGATGAAAATGATAACTTGCAAGAAAAGATTGAAATTACTAAAGCTACCATCAAATTCCAAATGAAGAAAGTCATGTGCATGTCCTTAGCAGTTGCCAATGTCACAATGAGTCAATCAGATATTGCTTTAAATATTCAACTTGCTGTCAACTTTTTGGTGTCTTTGTTGAAAAAGAATTGGCAAAACGTGAAGGTTCTGTACATCAAATCAAGTATGGGCCCTCCTTTCCAGATCTTCTATTAGATTCTTGGTAAGATTGTAGTTATTGTAGACAGGTGAACTTGGCGTCAATACCAGGTGTGAGTCATCTTCATCGTTGAGCTCATATGCTGGGAGCTGGGGGGCTCTGTTCGTCGTTTGTTGGTTATCACTCTTGTCTTCTTCAGTCTTTCTCATGATTTTACAGATTCAACTAATATTAAATAAATGTTTGCTTCTATTTACTTTGTTTTTCACAATTATTGAAACATAAAAAAATATAATAAGAAAAAAATATTTATAACTGATTAATAAAAACAATTTAAAAATAATTCAAAATCAAACATAAGCACATCCCAAATAACATCTACAGTAGCATTATAGAATTTTAAATATTATAATTTAATAGAAAGTCTTTCGAGGAACTGGTCCTCGTCCAAGTCCTATTTTAGTTACTATTGCATCCTCATTTTCATTCAGCCTTGATTCATAAGCATGATATTTTTGAATATTTAATGTTTCAGTCAAACTTAATCGCACTTCTCCTTCGCCAATTCCAGCTACAATAGATTCCACTGAAGATTCATCATCTAAATAGCTTTGGTTACGATTAGAATTATTGATGTTCTCTTTCCGAGATGATTTACTTAATTCATTATAAGAAATAAAGTTCGGTTTTGTTTGTATTAACTGCTTATGATTATGAGACATATTCTGTTGCCATGGCTTTTTTCCCATTGGAGATAAATTATTTTCAGCACCAACATATAATGCATGAGTATGTGGAGCACCAAAATCAGCTACCCAACCACCTTTAGTTGACTTCCAACCAATTGCATACATATTTTTTACTTCATCTTTATTAAAAGAAGATGGATTTTGATAATTACTATTTTCGTTTTTCTCAATTACACCATTTTTGGTTGAAACTTTAATTGATGTACTATTATTCATGGAATTCGTATTATTATGCTTAGTTTCGTCTACTAATCCCAACATTACAGAAGCTTTCATATGTGCAACTCGTGGTGTATCATCTGAACTAATAGATAAATTATGCTCTTCATCATTATTATCATTTCTTTCATATAAATCTACACCATGAAAAACAGATTCATTTTGATGGGTTATAAGATTTTTACCAACTGGACCTGATAAAAAAGAATCAGCAATTTCGAATGTAGCATAACCAGAATCTAAATCATTATATTTCTTGTAATTAGTTTGAACAGGTTGGAATGATTTCACATTTCGATTATTATTATTATTATTATTATTATTATTATTATTATTATTATTATTATTATCAGTAGAATTTAAAGGTTTTTTCTCATACATATGAGAAGTGATTTTATTTATCCTACTTTTCGCAATAGATTGTAAAGCTTCATTATCTCTTAAAAAATGTTCTGTTTTGAATTGTTCTTTATCAGCTTTGATTTGTGTTGATAATTTTGATTGAACATTTCTTAATTGAATTTTATATTTTCGTTCATTTTCTTTTAAAATATTGTTTTTTGCTTGTTTTTGTTTTGATTGATTTCTTTGTTTTAACTTCATATTATTGTATATTATATTGTTTTGATTATCAGTTTCATTTCTTTCATCTTCAGTATTATGGTAATCCATATCATCAACATCATCATTTTGATAATAATCACTGTTATTTTCATGAATTGTGTTAGAATCAATTTTATTATTATCATTTTTGAAATCATCGTTTTTATTTCTTTGATTAGATTCATAATCAATATTATTGTCCATTATATTCCCATCATATGAAGTGTTGACATAACCTTGTAACAAATTACCAATAGTTTGTTTAGCTGATACTTTTTGGATATCAATTCCATTCCTCATCATATTTAATAATCGCTTCACAATTTGCCTCCATTTTTCCAAACTAATATATTTATCAATTTGATAGCCTTCATTAAAACGAATATCAGAATCATTTTTAGATTTGGATATGGTCAATAATCTTCTTAAATCTCTTGATATTGATATACCAAGTCTCTAAAATCATGAAAAATAAATGTTTATAGTTGATATGAACATCATAAAAAATTTAACATTCATAAGAGGTACCTCTAATGCATCGGGCAAATCATACAATGCAATTCCAGATTTATTTTCAAATCTCATTTCATCAAATATTTTCGCTACGTAACGTTTTTGAGCTGGTGGACCCATTTTAAATATAAAATTGGGATGCATATTTTGTGTTTTAGATTTTAATATATCATCAACAGTGCTTGATGTATCAACAAATGGATAATGCGATGTACTATCTAAGCGAGGATGTATTTCTCTAGCTTTAATCCTATTACTATCGTTAGACTGCACAGCTTGTTTGGTCTTTTTTGATTGTAAGTCGCTTACGTATTTCTCTAAAATTTGTACAAGTATTTTACAGAATATAACATTACAGAATATAAAACAGCATTTTAATATTGCATAATGTTTTATGCAAATACAGCACAAATTTTCTTGCACTGATTTTACTCACCACATAAATTCTTCAATTTGAATTTGCTTATTTCTTCCATATCGTCATAAAGAATTGTGTAATGCCTTATTCCAACCAATATTAACATAAGTATTACATTATCTCTATCAGAAACATTTGTTATTTGTGATAAATAAGTTTGAATTATCTTATTGACTGAACTAAACATGATTGATTGTGCTATACTTTCGGACCTAGAGCAGATGCAGATATAGAAGTTGATTTAAGTTGATCCAGTATAATTAACTTTTATCACGTATTGTTTTTCAAACTTTTATAAATATCATAAACATTCAAAAAAAATAAAAAAATAAAAAATCCCAAATCCCAGAATCGTTTGTTTTCAAAGACCCCTACCCCCCTATATAATATACTCCTATACAAATTTACAAATTTAATAATATTTTAATACTAACAATTTTGGAACTGATATAAATTCACAGAAGATGTTTCAATTGTAAAGTATAACATTAAACTTACAAGACTGTATCTGGTTAAAAAGGAATAAGTAATAAAAGTATGTTATGCCTTTGATTGAAAAAATTATAAAATTATAATTTTCATAAAAATGGGTTGGTTTTATGACTTCTGGTCAAAATTAGTCATCGGTGAAGGAAATTTTGTTGATTTTACTGAAGTTGAGGATGCGTACAACTGTTCGATGGCGATATTTTGCGTCATTTGCGCAGGTTTGGCTGCGGGTCTGACTATGGGTTTGCTTTCACTTGATGTAACGAAACTTGAAATTAAATCAATTACCGGAAACGAGCTGGAAAGATATTCTGCTTTGGTTGTGTTGCCACTTGTTAAACAACACCATCTTCTATTAGTAACCTTATTATTATTTAACTCGCTTGCCAATGAAACATTACCAATATTCCTTGGTGCTCTTGTACCAAACTACATTGCTGTAATAATTTCAGTAACGTTAGTTTTGGTGTTTGGTGAAATAATTCCATCTGCACTCTTCACTGGTCCGCAACAGTTAATTACAGCTGCTAGAATGGCAAAACTTGTATATTTTTTATTATTTATATTTTACCCAATATCATTTCCAATAAGTAAAATTTTGGATTATGCATTCGGAACAGACGATAACGCGGGAAGTATATCACGTAATGAATTAGAAGCTTTAGTAATACTCCAAGGGCATGATTATCAAGGTATTACTCGTCAAGACTCATTTTCATTTACTGCACTACCATCTCGTGATTCATTCGATGAATCAAGTGGAAAATTAAAAAACGATGGTTATCCTTCACCCTCTCAAAATCGGAATAATAAACTACTAAATGCAGCATCAATTAATGCTAGTACACAAATTGAAACTGCAGCACAAGTGAAAGAAGGTCTAACAAAGTATGAAGTTAATATTATGACTGGTATACTGAAGCTATCTAAAATGGCTATTATTGATTGCATGATTCCGATCAAGCATGTGTTTAGTATATCATCTTCCACACGATTAGACGAGAGAAGTTTATATGATATATTAGACAGTGGTTTTTCTCGTATTCCAGTTTATAAGAAACATGATAAAGAACATTTTATGGGCTATCTCTTAGTGAAACAATTGATTGTGGTAAGGTTTAAACATGCACATTTTGAATTATTTTCATAGATAAAATTTTATTGTCCGTACAATATAGATAAGTCCCACTGATGGTATTATGGTAGAAAATCTTACCTTAAGAGAGCCACTGTTTGTCAAACCTTCATTAGGACTGCTTGAAATGCTTAATATTTTCCAAGAAGGTCAATGTCATATTGCCCTCATCAGCAAAGACCCTGTACTGTCATTGCAATCCTTCAGAAGAGGTATTCGACCAGTTGGTAATGGCATTGTTATGGGAATTGTAACACTTGAAGATATTATAGAAAAAATTATTCAAGATGATATTATTGATGAAACTGATACCTATCATCCAAAAATATTTCCTAATGGTGGTGCTCCAACTGTCATGTTTCATAATATTACTAACGGAAGTAAGAGGATGCCTCGCTCTAAATCAATCAAAAGTCGACGAAAATTTGATGGTTCTATGAGGAGAAATAAGTCATATTCGGTTTCAAAAAGCGTCTCAAATCCATCAAACAACATTATAGTATATTCTCCTAGTCGAGAGACTCAGCATGATAGTTCAAACAATAGTTCTAATTTTAATGGTGTCTTAGAAGAAAAATCTCTTTTAGTTGATAATCTTATGTATGATGATTCCAATCAATCATTTTCTCCCCTTTATCAAGGAAATAATTATATAAAAGAAATGAATGATAATTACGATCGTAGTGACGAAGAATTCTTTTCAGATAAGGAAAGCACTAGTTATTGGAGTTCTGGAGATCGTCATCACGATACATTACATACTGTAGATAATAATGATAACCCAGATTTATTATATGAAAATGGGATACAATTTTCTCCACTAAAAGCTGTTGGGAATATATTTCGATATCCAATAAAAGGTGAAAGCAGGACTGTCAATGAACGAGAATCTCTGCTATCAACAGGTTCAAGAGCAAGCTACACAGTAACTGCTGACCAATCAGCACATTTCAATCTGTAGTTGAAATGATGGAGTTCTAAAATTGCTTGTCGAATTTGGAAAATACAACCACATTTTATCACATTATATCATTATTATTTAACTTTAAAATATTTTTTCTTCAGTTAAATTAATAAAGAATCACAATCGTTCATTTTCAGTTCATTCATACAATTGTAATAATGTGTCATCTCCAACAGATGCAAAGCGTCTTCCGGAACTCACAGACTTGTCAAAACTAACTCCCCATACAAGATCATGATGTGCATCAAATTTTTGGACTCTTTTCTGCATTCCTAAATCCCATATTGAAGTGGAGTAATCGGAGTTGCCAACAGCAAAATGTCTCTTGTTTGGCGAGACATCCACGCTATATGCCATGCCAGAGTGAGAAAAAGAGTTTATTAAAAGACCATTGTGTATATCGTATACGCTAACATGTCTATCATCAGAAGCTGTATAAACCAAATCTCCATCAGGTGAAAATACAATAGATCGAATCGGCAATGCATGCGCATCTAACTTATGAACTATTTGTTGTGTTGTCATGTCAATTAAGTTGACAATACCATCAACTCCAGCAGTTGCAAATTTACCATCAATACTAAAAGCGGTTGATATTATAAATTTATTTTGAGTTTCTATTGTCTTAATTTGTTCGTGTTGCCCATCAGGGGACATGGACCAAACATTGACACCTCCTCGATTTGTTCCACTTGCTAAAACATCATCGCCAGGTGAGAGACTAATAGACCAAGCCTCAAATAAGCCAGGTTCAATTATAGAATATGATGCTTTAATAGTTGAATCATTTTCATCATCTGAATTTCGGGATAAGTTTATGAATTCTATATTAGAATTTTCATAACAAGCAATAACAGTACTTCCGGTGGAAGTACAAGCGATTGAAGTTATCCCAACCTTTCTTTTATTACTGGTGAAAGTATTTGTTATATTAGTTATACTTTGGTTATTATTATCACTTGCAACATCCCATATTTTCAGAGTTCCGTCAAGTGAGCCAGTATACAATCCTGTGTTGTTCCAGAGAACAGACCAAATGCAATCATTATGAGCACCTTCAATCTTTTTCGATTCCTTTAAATGAAGCGACATCAATAATGTAATTCAAATATATCTTCTTCAGCGTATTATGAATCAGTGAAATGCAACATTGAAAATAACTTATATCTTATTATATATATCCATTTAATTATAAAATAATACAAAAACAACAATACCAATACCGGGAACCGGGATATACGGTAATCAGTTTTAACAACTTTAAGAGCAGAGAATATAAGAAGTTACATCATCTAAATTTCATTAGTCTACAGGATATTATTTTGAGTTGGCTGATCTATTTTGCAAAAAAAAAGATTTCACGTGAAAAAGCACTTCATCACTTCATCATAAAAACATCTTAAAAATAATTATATTATTATTCTTGTGTTGTTTCAAATCAAATGTCACGCAGTAGGTGGTAAAGCTATCTTTAAAGGAAAATTATAAACAATTCAAGTCTTCTATTATTACAGTATACTTGATAACATCTCTATTGTAAAATAGAATATGGTCCATATTGTGGCTATTTGTGGTTCCTTAAGAACTAACTCGCACAATCTTGGATTGTTAAAGGCTATGGTAAATCGACTCCCAGCATTGGGAGTTGGATCAACAATCGATATTGTTGTGCCATCTGAATTGCCTTTATTCAATGAAGATATTGAAGGACAAAATTTGGTAAAAATATTTCTTAACACTTTAGACTTCAGAAATATACCCAACTGACTCTAAATAAGATACAGCAAATGTGTATGGGACATTTGATCACATTTCTATATATTCATAATATGTTTACGATTACGTCTTTGGATAGCGTGATACTATCGATATACTATCTATTTAGATAATATTGCAGTTATATTATTTGAAAATAATTCATTTATATGATTTTTGATGATTCTTGAGTTTATCTGTTATATTTTTCTGAATATTATTTGCGCTTTTATTGTTTCGTAGCCACAAAGTGTAAATGAATTTCAAGACAAATTGTCCAAAGCTGATGGATTTTTATTTGCTTTATGTGAATACAATGGTTCTCTCTCTGCCGCAGCAAAAAATGCCATCGACTGGGGAACTCGTGGCAAAAGTGGAAACAAGTTTAATAACAAACCCGCAGGAGTGGTTAGTGCAGGTGGTGGTTTTGGTGGATATCGTGCTCAATCTCATTTTAGAGACATCGCATTTAGTGTTAATATGAAAGTCATGAATTACCCAGTTATAAATGCGAAGCTGTTCGAGAAACAATTGTTTAATGCAAAGACTGGTGAAGTGATTGATGAAAAATTGAAAGATGAAACTTCAAAATATATCGAAGATTTCATAAAATGGACAATAATCAATAAGTAAATAAGCTGGCATCATAATATTCAATAACATTTTTAAACAATTTAATATTAATATTTGCATCATATATTCAAACATTATGATATTCATTCAAAAATTACCTTTTTCCATATATTATGATGAGTGTTTGGTCGAAATTATCATATATGTAATCTTAAGTAGTTTGTCTACTACTTGGATGATGATCTCACATCTCTTTTCTTTATACTTTTGATAAAATGTAGTTCATTACTATTATACTACATATTTTAATTTAAGGGGGTTCCAATTTAAGGGGTCATTATAAACAAAACATCTATTATGCAACCTTACACAGAGGCAGGGGGGAATAATCCTTTACCTCCATGTGGTATGGTGGATATCATAATTTTTAAATGTAAATACATTGGCAAGTGACCAAAACAATATGGACTACCTATACAAACACGTCTTTTACATCGAGCTCCATTACTATTATGTGCTATACATCGAACTGAATTAATTGGACATTCAAAAGCAATTTCATTATTGACAAAAAAAATGAATTTCATTCTATATTATTAATTAATAAAAAAACGAAACTGTTTACGGTAAAATTTACACCAAAGAGCTCACCGGTGCTTTTTGGTGTAACACCGGTGCTTTTTGGTGTAACACCGATGCATTAAAGAGCTTTTTAGTGTAACACCGATACCAGACATGGTAAAAAAAACGGGGTAAATACCCACCACCACCACCACTTCGAATATATGCATTTCCATGCACAATCTAAAAAATCTCATCAAGCCATTAGATGGAGAATTAAAAGTTTGAAACATAAATCCCTCTTCAAATTTGCAAATAGATAACTTTTTAACGGACTTTTTTCCATTTTACCGTTTTATGAAAAATCATGTTTTTCC
>VKHH01007242.1:0-11843 GCA_015144975.1 Epipyxis sp. PR26KG | reverse complement strand
AATCAATGCCAGCAAAAAACAATTTTTTTAATTCAAGCTGCTTAATTTCAAAAAAATTATATATATTATTATTATTAAACAAATTAAAAACATATCAAGAGTTTTTGCAAGAATCAAGGAATACACCAACAAATTGATCAAACAGTTTGAAAGTAATACAATAAAAGCACACTAATAAGTGACAATTATTGTAATCAAAATCAGAAATGAGCTAGTTTATCTTATTATTATTATTATTATTATTATTATTATTTTATTTTTCAATCGACTTATGACATAATCCGATATGAAGATAGTAACCAGATACAATTGGAAAGTTTTGCCAATGTCGGACATTGTTATTAGTTGATTAAAAATATGAAAATAATTTAATATATTTTTTTTTAATTTTTATTATTACTGCAGGTGGTGGTGCACATGGCGGTCCAGGAGGAGGAAATGGTGGTCCTTCTCCTAATGGATATGGTGGGTCATTAGTAAAAGGAGGGTTAGGTGGCTCGAACTGTCCCGCGAGACTTGGAGCTACTAATGGCTCATATGGAATTGGTGGTAATGGTTGCTGTGATGGTGGATCAGATTGTCGTGGTTGTGATGGTGGTGGTGGAGGAGGTGAGAAACTTATTCATTTTTTAAGACGATTTTAATGATATGTTGATTTTAGGTTATTTTGGTGGAGGTGGTGGCATGAATTATGAAGGAAGTGGTGGTGGGGGCTCAAATTTTTGCGCATTTTATGCAACTGATACGGAGTTTCAAACTGGTGTGAATAATGGAAATGGATATGTTGTTATTAGTTGGATTGAAGATGTTTCTTCCGTAGCACCAACTAAACAACCAATATTCACAAGAATGGTACCAACTAAGCAACCAATAATTACAAGCTCTCCTTCGTCCAAAATTATGTTTAACATACCTTCGATTCAACCAACTAATATCCGATCAGCGGACACCTCCACGTCCTCCTCCTCATCATCATCATCTGAAATGAATTATCATTTATTCCATTCAAATTCAATGGACATTCTCTTTATAATATCAATATTATTAAATGTTTTTCTTTTTGGTATTATTGCAACTTATTGTGCTCATAATTGCTATAGCATGTGTGCCTCTTACATAACTACAACCGTACTAAGAGTTGCTCCTAATGCTCCTCATTATGCTACATCACAAAATGAACAAGATGATCATATTATTGAGTTATCAACTGTTAGAGCTATCTCAAGTAAAATATCACGAACGAATGCCTATGAAATAGTACCTCATTCACAAGTTCTTTAATAGGAAACATATCCTTTCTGTCATCATCATCGAACGAATTGAATTATAATATATATTCAATGAAATCGAAATCATGATTGTGATATTGTCACATTACTTTTAATGGTATAATAATAGAATTGAAATCATGGAAATTATTGTTTAATCAGCTAAAATTGCACTTTATGTTTGTTAGTGAAGTCACACATAGAATCATGATAATATCAACTTTTCATAATCATTCTTATAATATTATCCTTTTGTTGTATTACTTGATATTATTCTATATTTATTATAATGAAAAAAAAAATCCGTTTAATTAATAATTATTTTTCAAATATACGATTATTCCAAATGGAAAAATAATCATTTAAATTATTATTTAAAAAAAGCATTAAAATGAAGGATTTTAAGATTTAAAAGTAAAATTTGAAATAAAAAAATATGATAAAAACAATATAATTGCATAGAATGGTAATATAATATTATCATTTTCAGAACAAGTTGCTTCTTGTATAGTAATAATTCCAAATATTATAATCATAATCATTAAATACATCCTATCATAATAATTCATAAAAATATTATATAAAATTGTGAAAATTGTATTATTTGTTTTATTTATAATAATTATTAATAATAATAATATAAAAGTAATTAATATCATACTTGAAAACATTGCAAATGATCCTAGTAAAGTCTTTTTATTCATTTTAATATTATTTCTGATTATTTTAAACCAATACAAATCACCGCCATATAGGCTACCTAAAATCGCAGCCATGGAATCACCAATAGCGATGATAATTAATCCTAAGTAAGTGACTAATTGCAGTTGAATTAGTGGTGTAATACTAATATTATTTAAGTTATTATTATTATTACTATTATTATTATTATTATTATTATTATTATTATTATAAATGTTATTGTTATCATTATTAATTAATTTATTATGGATGAAATGATGAATGTATATCGTAGAACCACATCCTAATAATAGACTAATATGAGATGTTATTAGCATAGATTCATCATCAGTAATAATCATATCTTGATTCGTACTATTATGAATTTGATTATTCGATTTATATTGAAATTGTAATAAATATTGACTCATCCATTTCATCAACTGGAGTTCATTCATTAATTCAATACGATAATATTCAATTGTTAGAAATATACCTAATATTACGCCAATGGAAAGGCATATAAAACTATCATTTGGAGTAACGATTAAAATAGGAATTAATAAGACAAATAATAATCCATGAAATATTTTTCGTAAAATAACAATTTTTATTGTTTTTGATTTCATATAATTAATAAATATTATTGTACAACAAATCATTATTATCCAATGAATACATATTACTAATTCATAAAAATTATTTTTAATTAAAAATTGAATTATCCATAGAATAGGACTTTTTATTTGAACAAATTGATGTAAATATGGTCGATAAAGAAATCGAAATATTATAATAATAATTAAAAAATGTAAAATTATTATGATTAATTTTGGATATTTTTTGTTTATGAATGATAATATACCACTTCGTTTGATTATAACTGTTAAAGAAGATACTAACAATAAAGCAATAATTGATGTTTGAACTAATAGCATTGACTGATTTGTATCGAATTGACTGAAATTAATATTATTATTATTATTATTATTATTATTATTATTATTAATACTATTACTTTGATTATACAAATTTTGGATGACAATTCCGATTAATATACTTGTACAAGTTTTTTCAAAATATGAAATACTTGAAATCGATATCTGTAACCCAAATTGAATAAGAATATTTATGACAATTGCGCATACGTAAGTGTTGTTGTTGGGATTTTGTTGAATATCATTTCTGACGATTAGAGCAATATATGCAGCTAATGCACTGGTGATTTCCAAAGAATAAGTATTTGTTGTTAGTGGATACCATTGATTGATTAAAAGAGATGATATAATAAATATATTGTTGTGTGGGGCTTCATAGCTGTAGTTGTTTGTGATTCCTAACAACAAACCATGAATCATCAAATATATTTGCAGTGCTTTCAATGAAGATCCATCAATCGACAAATAAATCTGAAAGAGTACTAATACTAAAATTATTATTAGAGGTAAAACATGTGTTATTATAATATCAAATCGATTTTGAGTGATTAATGAGATTGTATAAATAATGAACAAAAGTTGTTCGTTGTTACAACAGGACCATACAACAGATAGGAAACTCATAACTTGGTACACGAATTTTAACTTAGAAAAGAGTAAATCAGTAGTAACTTTTGGATATGGAGATTGTATTTTTTATTATCTGCTGATGATTTTCCATTTTCTGCTGTATTTGGTATTTGTTTAATGTCAGGTATTCTGCATTCTGTGAAATTTATAAACTTAAAATAGTTCTGGTGAATGCAATGGTGCAAAGATGCAAACGGGATAAGTAAGTGGTCAAAATACATCCACATTTTAAAGTTACATTGGATGTAACTTTGATGTGAGGCAACAAAAAAACTAATCATTCATCATTCATTCATTTTTTAATCATCGAAAAGAAGATTTTGATTATTCCTTGGATGTTTTTGTATATGTATCTTCATCATAATTTCTTAAAACTTACCGTAAGTATTACCCACTGATTTGAACAATTCATCGATTTATATTCAAAACACATATTATTTATTTACAGTACGACAGTATTTCAACAAGAAATAATGGACAAGGTAATAAAGTACATCTTCATTATTCATTATTTACTGTTTTTAATAAATTACAGTGTGGTTTGAAACAACGAAAAAGCTTTTTATAATTTTCTAAAATGACTAAATATGTTTTTTGCAGATATCAGCAAGTTTATCTCTGATGAGAAGGTTGCCACCAAACAAAATTGAACAAAATTTGAATGGTTTACTGAACCTTATTCCAGAGGAAACTGATGAACTATTACAGCGTGTCGACCAACCTCTAAAAGAAGCAGTTGATGAAACGGCAAGTGGTCTTGTTATTACCAAAATGTTTGACAGTAATTTTTATGATTTTATGATGATGTCTACTCAGGGAAGGAAATACTTATTGTGTGACTATAATCGAGACGGTGATAGTTATAGGTATGGCAACCACTTATGTAATATGTCTTTTTACACCACAATTTCATTTTGAAATTACTTACAGGTCCCCATGGACGAATCAATATGATCCATATATTGAAGACGGATTCTTACCATCTGAAAAGTTACGAGAGATGGAAAAAGAATTTAATGAACTCTTTGATGCTTACAGAGAATTATATTTTGAAGGTGGTGCGTCTTCAGTTTATTTGTGGGATTTGGACCAAGGGTTTGCTGGATGCTTCTTAATAAAAAAAAGTAAAAAATAACATAAAAATAATTTTCGACAGTTTTGTTCAATTTTATTTTTGAATAGATGTTGTTGGAGATCGCTATGTAAAAAATGGTTCATGGGATTCAATTAACGTGGTGGAAGCAACAAGTGGCAGTGACTCCAAAAGTAATCTTTGGACATACAAATTGACAACAACAGTCATGTTGTTTATGGGCGTTGGAAAAGAAGAACTAGGTGATACGGTATTGGCTGGCTCACTTACTAGACAGGTAAATTATTTCATACAAATAAAATATTGATTCTTATTAATCCCATTCCTCGTCTAGGCTGAGATTTCAACAAGCATTTCTGAAACCAAAACACACATTGCTAGTATTGGCAGAATGGTAGAAGACATGGAGACTGATATACGAAATAGTCTCAATGAATTATATATCGCAAAAACTCGTGAAGTCGTCAATTCACTTCGATCAGCTTCTGATGGACCCAAAAACGAAGCATCACATATTGCAATGCTTAATCAAGCAGTGATGACTCATGGCAAAGACAGAAAGATCGATTCTGAATCAGTCTAACTATAGAACTCCTGTATGATAGAAATTGCGGCCAAATTTTATGAAAGTCTCATTGTGTTTTACTTAAGGGTTAATTGAATTAAAGTTTTTGTTTTTTATATGCTTGTGATATTAGCTAAAAAAATTATTTAACGTAATTATTAAGATCGTGAGTGACAGATTTGAACTTTTCCTTTTCTTCATTCTAGTTCATATTCAATTAATACCATTAGAAAATAAATAATATCAACCATCAAATACGAACTTCTATTAATCCACTTGTATGAGAAATTGAAGAATGTTCTGATTTTGTCTATAAGGATACAGTAAATGACAGACAAATACATTATTGGTTTATTACACAATTAAAACTAAGTGAGAAGTTTTTTTTATCTGCTGTACATAACGGAAAATATAGTCAAAGTTGTTTAAGGAAACATACCTTGATGATTTACATCCACTGGTCCAATTCAACTTTCTTCCTATTTCATCATAGTAAAGTGAAATCTTATATTTGTTCCGATTAAGTAGGATTATGTTATACATTACTCCTCCACAACAAGAAAATATTTTTGTTTAGTTTGTATGGATTGTTCTTTAGTATTAAATTAATAAGTTAATTATCATATTGGAGATTCACGCCTCCAACCTTCGAAGCAAAGTTCATATGCTTTTTGCTTTATCCATTTCATAAAATCTGTAAAGCCAAGTGAAATACAAGCACATAATAATCCAATCATAAAAAAAGTTGTCAACTGTTCGTCAGCAGTTTCATTATCTTTATCTATCTCATACGCTTGATATTCCATGTATTCCATAAGAAGTAGTTTTCTTCGACATTCTTCTTCTGGGGTGATTATCCCTTGAATTTTAAGATCATACAAGCGACTGTATCCATCCTCCAGATCAATTTCAGCAGATTCAATAGTTGGATTTAGATCTGACATCCAATATATTTTTAATCCTTTCAAATAAACAAAAATATAAAATAACAATACAGAACACAGAACACTGAAATTACGAATTTCTATTTTAATTTTCTTCTATGGCGCATCAACAACATAATGATGGGGAAAATTCTTACTTTATTTTTAATTTAATTTATATAAAATTACAACTGCAATTACTGTCTAATTTATATGATACAGCAGCAGCAGGTATTTTTATGGTTTTAAGTTTTTTTGTTGAAGTTACACACAGGAGTTTCGTTTTTTCAAAAAAATAATAAATTATATATAAACAACTTTGATGTATATATTATATATACTATAAGTATTTATTTTTTATAATAATGAGTGAAATGAAATTATAGCAAGAGTAATATTCAACAATGAGTATTAAGATATGACCAAAATTGCTAAATATTACAAGTATTCGAATGTTCTTACGTTATTAACTTTAACTTTTTAAATCAAAATCAAATACTTAAATTCCAATTTCACAATATCATTTAATATACTATTTCAAGTATTATATTACAGTAGATTCAAAATATAACTGTTATGAAATTTATCTGCTGAAAATAATAAAATGATGCTTCCATATTTACTGCTATATCCATTATTTTTTCCATACATCCTATCAGAATGTATGAATGGTTGTAGTGGACATGGTAGATGCACAATATTCGATATGTGCGTTTGCTATAATAATTGGCAAGCAAACGATTGCAGCGAACGTAAGTTTTGCATTGATTCAACGTTGGATATTGATTTATGATGAATTAATAATGATGTAAATTACATTATGATCATTTTAAATATTTATAATAGGCGTTTGTGAATTTGGATTATCATTTGTTGATTCACCAAAGGGTGATTTAGATTCATCTGACTCTATTGATGGACCAACTGACTTACTATTGATCAACAGTTTTACGCATCCTTATGGTACAAGTGAACAATATCCACCAATGTATGACTCGGATCAAAATAAAATTAAAAATAGTGCCCATTGGTATGCTGAATGTTCGAATGTTGGAATTTGTGATCGTACCACCGGCCTTTGTGATTGTTTCGAAGGATTTGAGGGTGCTGCATGTCAAAGAATGTCTTGCCCTATTGGAGAAGATAACAATGTTACTTGTAGTGGGCATGGTATATGTCAAAACTTATATCAAATTGCACAAAGAGATTACCAGAGCTCTTATCAACTTTGGGATAAGCAAATATCAAGAGGATGTGTTTGTGACAAAGGTTTCTATGGTGGTGATTGTTCACAACGAACATGTAAAAGAGGAATAGACCCACTGTATATGGATGATGTGTCACGGATACAATATCCTTCTTTCTTTTTTGCTGTTTTAACATCGGCTCCTACATATGACATAAGTGATGGATTCGCTCAGCCGGGTACCGGATATTTTAACATTCTTATTTATGACCAAGATGGTGGCAAGTTCTACTCCCCGCCTCTTCCAGCGCGTGCAACTTGCGAACAAATCATTTCAGCTTTAGAGAGTATACCAAATAGCCTTATTCCTATTGGTTATACAAAATGTTTCCGTTCAGAATTTCAAAGAAAAGATCCTCTATCAGATGAAAAAGAGTTTTCAATTGAATATTCTTCATTGTATCGAATGCAATTAACGGATGGAATAAGAGAATATTCACTTGCTAGTGAACCAGCTTTCCAAATAGTGGGATATGACTCAAGTTATGATCGCAATTCATCTGATGATAAACTATTATCAGGTGATATTTATTTGCTGCAATTTTATGGTAACCCTGGTAGTATAGGTCAACCAGAAATTAACACATATTTATACGATGGCAGTAAACCTAGTTTAATGAGTCCAAATGGAACTCTTATTACAAGAAGTTGGACAAATGGACAGCAAGGATTTGATATTGATTATGTTCCAACACATTGTGCAGGGATTAAAGTTCGAATAATTAAGGTTCGAATAATGTAATACATAATAGTTATAATAGTTCCTGTTGACCATCAGGAAAATTAATTCCTATTACATTATTTTTTTTTGTGATAGATTATTTTATAATACAATAAATTTTCTAAAGCATATTATTATTAGAATAATACTTATTATAATAACATGATAACATTGGTTATATATTATTTGCTGTATATCATAGGTTTCAAATGATGATTATGCATTAGATCCTATTGTCACAATAAATGAAGTTCTGCAGAAATGTTTAGGTTCAGCTGATTTTGACGATGATAATGATGTCTTTTTTAATAATTATATAAGTAAAAACGGCACATGGGATCGTGGATCTATTGAAAATCCGCATCTTGTTAGAATAGTACGTTCAACTGCAGATGACCGTGATGGTGGATTTTTTATATTAGTTTATTATGACCCAGATTTCTATTATATTTCACCTGGTTCAAATGCAGTATTTGATGGAGGGTTTAGAGTAATGCATCCATTCAAAAACTTGGATAATTTAACAACTGATGGATCAGGGACATTTTATGATTTATATACAACGAAAGGGGTTGTGCAATTAGTTAGTAATAAATCAGAAGCAATATTTGATTTTGGTTCAAATATGATATACACAGTTAATATTACGGATGATATTAACAATTATGAAAATGGTCATTATTATGATAAAGTGGATGATATATCATGTGAAGCAAGAGGTTTTCCAAGTAATAGTCCTGCGAACACCAAAGATTGTCTTGAAAATGGTGATTTATTTTTTGTATTGGACGCATATCATGCGAAATATAATCCCCCTTATATAAATATGTATACTACGCGTAGTATAAGTGGTACACCATTGCAATCATTAATGATAATAGCTGATGTCTATGGAAATAATATTACTATTCGTAACAATAGTCGATTATCAGCATTTAAACAAAATATTATTACTTCCGATTTGAATATGAATTGGGCCCAGGTAAAATTATATCATTAACTATCTAACATTTCTTAGTACTTTATAATAATATTTTGTTTTATCTTTGACAGAATCCAATCAGTGGAAGTGGAGTCTTTCGAATTTATAAGTTTTTCCCACATAAACAATCATCTTATGAATATATGTCAGAATGTTCAAATAGAGGAATATGTAATACATTTGAAGGCATTTGTGATTGTTTTACTGGTTATTCTGGTGAATCATGTTCTGTACAAGATAGCATAGCATACTAACAAGTTAATTGTGTACTTATAGATTTCGTCACTCATTATTACATGTACTTCTTATATACAACGAACATAGGCTATTACACTTTGGAACATTGGTTTTTTTCATATTATTAATGTTCCAATCTTGAAATCCTATCTAAAAATTTCTGACACTTTGGGTCTTTCAAAGACCTCAAACAAAACTAAAATATGGAAAAAATCATGCTATTACCCTTAATCATTATACTGCATCCCAGTATCCTGTTCTCTTGTAAATATTATTTAATCATTGTTGTAAATTGTAAATATTCATTATTGGACACTGTGACTTATTTTCCAGGAATTTGTTGCAAGAACTTGGTATTAATTATCCCATTGTTTTGCAAAATTAACTACTTACTAGATAACGTAGGATCAAAGTGTCAATCAGCAGTGAGTAATACTTTTGAAAATCAGCAAAAGTTATAGCTAGCTTTTTAGAGCCTTTATTTCGCTACCAGTAAATTATATTTTGCGGTTAAAAATTAACTTCACATTGCATGAATATTAAGGCTATTGTCACGACGTAATCTGACCGAAACTTTCATTTTCATCAGTTCTTTCATTCTGTTTTTTGGTGTTTTTTATAACCCTCTCAGGGCGGCAGTTAAGGGGCCTATATAGACCCCTAAAATGCTTTTACGGAAAATCATTAATAAAATTTTCCAAAAACAATTTTTTATATTTTAATAAGCCATTCCCTGGATTCCTAATGAATTTCTATGCTCTATAACTTCTCTTTATAGATAATAAACTTTTTTGTAAAATTAAAAAATCTTTACTCTAAAAAGCCTACTTTTTCGAGGTAAAAAACGGGTTTTTTTTAATAATTAAATCTCAATAACTAATCATGCAAATAAGGTTATTAAGTTTGATTCAAGTAATATAAACCCATGCAAATACTTTGTATTGTATCAAACCTGGGCGGTGTCTCTTGGGAAAGAATCCAAAGCGGTGTGGAACTTTTCATAAAATTTTCTAGTTTTGTCATAATATAGTTAAACGTCGCATTTGTCGCAAAGCGTTGCACATTTGATATTAAATGCTCTGCATTTCCTTCTACTATCTCAGTCAAATGCATTGTCAACTTTATCATAACTTAACTGGGGAGTAACAATTGGATTATGACCACATTATCTCATTTTAAAATTCAAAATCCAGTTCTTTTTGGCATTTTAGTCATGAATTTGTTGGTTGGACGACTTCATTAACACTATTCTCATCCTTATTTGCATCATTTAAGGCTCATTGAACCGTTATTTGTGAAGGTGTGGGTTTAGCTTTTCCATTATTAAATAGGATGTGTACATTAATTATCACTACTGTGCATAGAAAATATCGATAATTCAATGTTGCTGTATATTACTTTTTTTTCTATCATCATAGTGTCTACCAAAATGGTCGAATTAATGTATAAAAATGTAAAATGACTTTGAATAGCAGATAAATGGTCTCTTGGTGCGATTTTTAGAACAAAAAGATCACGAAATATATCAAATTACTAATAACTGTTCATTGAAGGTCTTACTATGATGATTAATATTAAAATGTACCAAAGAATTGAATTGATCAGCAAGAATAGTATATTCTTGAAACATAAGCTCGCTTCTAGCATAGCTATCACTATTCGTGACACATATTTGACGCTATTAGTGACTGAAAAGTAGATTAATAAAATTAGCACCAGAATTGGTGCCGATTCCAGGATTGGTATATATTTCACCGAGCATTATTAGTATCCATAGGATTAACATCAATACGAGGACCATTTCTACTATTCCTTTGTTTTCCTTATTAATACACTTTTGGTTCATATATGTCCCATTCATTGTCACCAAGTCAATCATTGACCACATTATTTCTGTTGAAAGCAGGTATATTCTTTCAACCAATAAAGATCCATATATTCCAAAAGCTCTCTAAAATGCTCTGAATCATTAGAATTACCTGAATCACTCACATACTCATCGCTGGAGTCGAAATCATACTCATTTCCTAGAATTCATTGGTTGGGTTGTCTAATCCCATTTCGGGTAACTTTTGCTAAAGCTGGCATAACTCTACCAGCATCTAACTTCGCTCAAATTTTATTAGTTCTAATATGACCAACGATACCCTAAGCCCTGCAAGCCTTTGAGCTCGTTGTGTCGAACTCTGAACTTGGTCATTCCTCGATTATAAACCCTATTAAAAAATCAATCCATAAGTCGGAAAATACAATGAGAATTGAAATAATCTATAATATGAAGATAATTATTACCATATTGAACACAATAACACAGTTGTAGAGTTCATCAGACATATTTATTTATACTTTGACAGTTATTTGATAATAGGGAAAATATAGATTTACAGAAAAGTAACGGTTATTTACAGTAGATCTCATCCAATATTCCTGGTAGGTATTGCGATTCAGAATTCCTTGAATTATTAGCAATAATTGTTGAAAGAATAATATTATTCAAAGGTATGCGTTCAGTCGCGAATGCACGCATGGTTATGGGTTTATAACTTACTTGATTTCGAT
>VKHH01007241.1:0-11846 GCA_015144975.1 Epipyxis sp. PR26KG | reverse complement strand
ATGATGCTCTCACCAGCAGCAATGCCGGTGTCGAGAATAGAGGCGGCGCGGTCAGTCGATTCACGGACGCGGTCATATGCCGTCACGTCGGAACGCATCTTGCTGGCGATTGCCCAGATAGCACCATTATCTTTTGCGGAGGCGACCTTCAAACCCGTCGAGATTGCGTTCTGAGCTTTCGCAAGATCGGAATTGGTTTGCTTTAGGGTCTGCAGCGCAACCATGGCGCCGTTATTCGTGTTTACGCTGAGCATTTCTAGCCCTCATCCATACTTGGTTTTCACTTGCATTCAGCAAGTCGCATTCGTTTTGAATACCTTCCCAAGCTATCAGTCAGTTCTGAATGCTGAGTTGAGGAGTATGGTAAACAAGTAAATAATCGAAAATAATTTCAGGTACAGTCAGGTATTGTTATTCCATACCTATTTTCTGAATTTTTCCCTTTGCAATCAGATACTATGGAAGAAGTTCGCAACCTAGTTTCCGCTTTGCATCATCCTTAGTTACGTAGTAGCCTCTGTAAAATTTTATCAAAAAAGTGGGGGAAAATAACATGCGCGTCTTCGGTATCAAGCTAATCCCGCTCATTCTTGCCTCCGTTCTGATCTATATCGTCGGCGCGCTCATCTATGGCGTGCTGTTTTCTGCTCAATGGATGGCCTTGTCAGGCTATACGCCTGAGATGTTGGCGGGTGAGCAATGGCGGATGGCCTTAAGCCCGATCATGCCAGTCATGATCACTGTGGGCATGGGCCTTTTGATTAAGGACAGGGGTATTACCACGCTGATGGCCGGCCTGCGGTTGGGTGCGGTGGTCGGCATTTTGTTTCTGGTTGCGGCGCGGCTTTATAACTACGCCTATGGCAATGAGCCCTTGGGGCTATTATTGATGGATTCGGCACATTTGATGGCCAATGCCATGATCGCAGGCGCGGTTTTAGGCGCGATGAAAGCCGCCGAATAACAGGCTCGCGAAGCGGGCCGTGAAGTGATACCCCGTCCCAAGGCCAATCAGGCTGAACCAATGATTCTGGTTCAACAGGGGACAAGTCTTGCGCATTTTGATTTCAAACGACGATGGCATTCATGCGCCAGGCCTAGCTGTCTTAGAGCGCATCGCCCTAGCCATTAGCACCGATGTCTGGATCGTTGCGCCAGAAGTTGAGCGATCGGGCGCATCACGCGCTTTGACGCTGACCGAGCCTGTTCGTGTCAGGACTGTGGGGGAGCGCCGCTTTGCCTGTTCGGGCACACCAACCGATTGTGTGCTGTTGGGCATTGATGAATTGGTGAAGGGTGGTCGGCCAGATCTGGTGCTGTCGGGCGTTAATCGCGGCCAAAACCTTGCCGAGGATACCAGCGTCTCGGGTACCGTTGCCGCAGCGGTGCAAGGCATGCAGATGGGCGTACCCTCAATCGCTTTATCCCAAGCCGTCAATTTCCGGGTTGGCCAACCTATTCCATGGCATACCGCTGAAGCTCATGGTGCCGAGGTCGTGCGCAAGCTTTTGGCGGCGCCTTGGTCTGACGGCGTGGTGATGAACGTCAATTTCCCCGATTGCGAGCCCGAAGAAGTCACCGGTCTTGAAGCGACCTTTCAGGGTTTTCGTGATGAATGTATCCATCAGATCGACCGGCGTAGCGATCTTCGGGGCAATGATTATTACTGGATCGGCTATCGTGGCAAACTCTCTAAGCCACCGGCAGGATCTGACCTTCTGGCCGTTTATGAAAACCGGATCTCCGTCTCACCGCTCCATATCGATATGACTGAACATCGGGTTTTGAGCGCTCTACGGGAGGCGCTGGGAGCATGAGTAACGAAGATGGCCGCGCCCGTATCGTTCTTGCTTTGCGCAAAGCCGGGGTGACCGATTCCCTCGTCTTGAACGCGATTGAGACCATTCCGCGCGAAGTTTTCATGTCGGCTGGCTTTGAGGGGCGGGCGTGGGAAGATGCTGCCTTGCCGATCGAATGTGGCCAGACCATCAGTCAGCCCTATGTCGTCGGGATTATGACCGCGGCATTGGAGCTCACCGGGCGCGAGAAAGTTCTCGAAATCGGAACTGGCTCTGGCTATCAGACTGCCATCCTTTCCAAACTGGCACGCCGCGTTTTTACGCTCGAGCGCTACCGCACCTTGCTACGCTTGGCTCAAAGCCGCCATGAGGGGCTGAAGCTTACTAATATCGTCTCGAAATGTAGCGATGGTGGGTTGGGCTGGCCCGATCAAGGCCCGTTTGACCGCATTATCTTCACCTGTGCCGCCCCGGTTCGGCCAGACGCTTTACTGGCGCAGTTGGCCCCGGGCGGTGTTTTGGTGGCACCGGTTGGGGCAGGGGCGGTGCAAGAGCTTTTGCGCTATCGCCTGCGTGAGGATGGGGTGTTTGAAGAAGAAGCCCTGATGGATGTGCGCTTCGTGCCTTTATTGCCCGGCGTGGCGCGCGAGGCCTAAGCGTTCATTGGGGCAGAAACGCCTGCTTAACCATGTTGTGCGACAGCTTAGGCCATGCGTCGCGTCGTCAGCCTCTTTTTGATTGCTACCCTTGTCCTCAGTGGCCTTTCGCCGTTGGCGGCCCAGCCGGCACCTGGAACGATCGACTTTGATCCGCGAAACCCGCCGACCGAAACCCGAGTTATGCGCGGCGAAACCCTTTATGCGATTGCTGAGCGCACCCGTTCGCCCGTGATTGGGCTGATCCAGGTCAATGCGTTGCGCGCGCCCTTTGCGCTGACCCCAGGCCAAACGCTCAAACTGCCGCCTTTGAAGGTCCATGTCGTGCGCCGCAACGAAACCTTCTCCGCCATTGCGCGGCGCTATAATGTGGACGAGCGCTCACTGGCATTGTTCAACCGCCTTCCACGTCCAGTGAAGGTTTTGCCGGGTCAAAAAATTATTCTCCCAGCGCTCGTACGCGATCAATTGACAGGGCTGGAGCCGCAAGACCTTGTTGCCTTGCTGGCAACTGAATTGGCCGCAGGCCGCAGCGTCAGTGGCGGTGTGCCAGGGCTATTGCGCCCTAATTCCAATGCAGGTTCAGTCGCCACCGTTCCACCGCCATCGCCCAAGCGTCCGGTCGCAGAGGCACCAAAGGCCACGCCGGGACCCCAAGCAGCCTTGCCGAGTTTTGCTTGGCCCGTTCGCGGGCGCTTGGTGGAGACCTTTGGCACAAAGGCGGACTTGCGCGTGGTTGACGGGATTGAGATCGAGGCCCCAGCGGGCACACCGTTTAGAGCCGCGGCCTCGGGCCAAGTCGCCTATGTTGGCAATCAATTGGCGGGCTATGGTTGGCTTGTCCTGATCCGCCACTCTAGCGAATATATGACCGCTTATGCTTTTGCTAATTCCGTCAATGTCCGCGAAGGTCAGGCCGTTACACGCGGACAAGTTATCGGCGAAGTGGGCCAAACCGGCCGCGCCCGCTCCCCCCGCCTGCACTTCCAAGTGCGCCACGCCACAAAGCCAGTTGATCCCGTGCCGTTTCTAGCCGCAGGCAGCGCCAATCCGACTTAATGGTCGCTAATCCTGCAGATCAATCGACAGCCCTAATTGTCCCGCCCTATCAGTCACAAATTGCCACGCACTGCGGCCAGAGCGGGCACCGCGTTGGGCGGCCCATTGTAGGGCGGAGCGGTCGAGCTCTGGATCTTCGGGAGCGAGGTTTAAAGCTTTGGCGTAGCCGTGCACAATCGCCAACCAAGTCGCCTGGTCCAAGCTTTGGAAGCCGAGCCATAGGCCAAAGCGCTCTGGCAAGGCCACTTGTTCTTCCGCCGTCTCTTCAGGGCGGAACTCAGCTTGATTGCCGTCTGGGCGGTTGATCAGATGACGACGATTAGAGGTGACATAGACCAATAGATTGGCCATCGCGCCCGAAACACCGCCATCCAGCACGCTTTTGAGTGCCTTGTAGGTCTCATCGGCCCCTTCAAACGAAAGGTCGTCGATGAAGACGAGCGCTCGCCAACCCGCCTCGCTCAAACGGTCGGCCAGATCGGGCAGGCTTTGCAGATCCGTGCGGCCGATTTCGACCAGTTTCAGGCCGGGATATTGCTTGGATACCTGATGGTGGACGGCCTTCACCAAAGCACTCTTGCCGGTGCCACGTGCACCCCACAACATGGCATGATTAGCGGGATGACCTGCGGCAAAGCGCTCCGTATTCAATAGGAGCCGCCCTTTCTGTGTCTCGACCCCTTGGATCAAATCCAGTGGCACGCGGCGGGGTTGGGCAACCGGGCTTAACCGCATCTGATCGCCGCGCCAGACGAAAACATCATGGCCGTCAGGGCTCGGCAAGGGCGCAGGCGCTGGGGCTAAGCGCTCCAAAGCTTCCGCAATGCGCTCCAAGAGTTCGCGTTCCACATTCATGCCTTTTTCTTCTTCTTTTGAATCTCGATGCAGGAACCTAGGCCACTTTCGCGTACGATGCGCGCCCCTTTGACGATGCCATTGGCCTTGCGCGCCACCCGGCGTGAGGGCTTTGTCGGGCTCCATTTTGCAGGTAGCGGCAGAATGGCGGCAAGCCGGGCCGCCTGCATCGGAGTAAGGTCCTTGGCATGCTTGCCAAAGTGATAGAGCGCGCCAGCTTCAGCCCCAAAAATACCGGGGCCAAACTCAGCCACGTTCAGATAGGCCTCCATGATGCGTTGCTTGGGCCAAAGGGTTTCGATCAGAACCGTAAAGCCCGCCTCCATGCCTTTGCGCAGCCACGAGCGTTCGGGCCAGAGAAACACATTCTTGGCGGTCTGCTGGCTGATGGTGGAGCCGCCGCGCAACTTGCGACCGCGCTGGTTGCTCTTCACTGCCTTCTGGATTGCAACCCAGTCAAAGCCATCATGACTGCAGAATTTGGCATCTTCTGAGGCGATCACCGAATAGATCAGGTTTGGGCTGATCTGGCTTAACGGCACCGGATTGCGCCGCACATCCTTGCCCTGAAAAGCGCGCTCAACCATCAAAATCGTCCCCGGTATGGGGACGAAGCGGTAGATTAAGGTCCAGACGATCGGTGCCAAAGCGAGGAACAAGATGATCTTACCTAGCCGCCCCCAAAAGCTCTTACGAGGCTTTTGTTTGGGTTGCGGGCGAACCTGTGGCGTAGGGCTGGTAGCAAGGTTCAAAGTTGGACTTCCCATTCGGCGCGCACACTCGCGTCGGTCTCATAGGCCATACTGGTCTCAGCCAAAGCTGAAAAGTCCTCAGGCGGCATCAATTGTCTTATTGCCCATACACCGGCCCCGCGCACCAAGGGGCTTTCATGCTGGCTTAGATGTTGGGCGGCGCGCAAAGCATCGCCACCTTTGCTATTGCCTAGGGCAATGGCGACATTCCTCAGGAAGCGGGCCACGCCAATGCGCTTGACGGGGTTCTTGGCAAAAAGTTTGCGGAAACTCGCATCGTCCAACTGGGCTAGCTCAGCTAGGTTGAGGTGCTTTAGCTCGTCGCGCACCTGCAATTTCGTCTCACGTGCGGTTTGGGCGAACTTGTTCCACGGGCATACTGCCAAACAATCATCACAGCCATAGATCCGATTGCCCATGGCAGCGCGGAATTCCATCGGGATCGGGCCAGCATGCTCAATCGTAAGGTAAGAAATACAACGCCGGGCGTCGAGCTGATAAGGCGCGGGGAAAGCTGTGGTCGGGCAAATGTCCAAACATGCTGTGCAAGACCCGCAATGATCCTTGGTCGGCTCATCAGGTGTAAATTCTTGCGCGATCAGGATGCAGCCCAGAAACAACCATGAGCCAAATTCGGTAGAGACAAGATTGGTATGCTTACCCTGCCAGCCAAGGCCCGCGCGTGCCGCCAGAGGCTTTTCCATTAAGGGGGCGGTATCGACAAAGACTTTGACTTCCATGCCAGTCTGGCGATGCAAAAGCCCAGCAAAGGCCTTCAGCTGCTTCTTGATTACATCATGATAATCATCGCCGCCTGCATAGACCGAGATATTGGCTTGATCCGTGTGTGCCAATTTCTCCAACGGGTCAGACTCTGGGCCATAATTGACGCCCAGCATGATGGCAGTCTTGGCATCCTCCCACATGGCATTCGGATGGGCGCGCCGCTCCAGCGTCTCTTCCATCCAGCCCATCGACCCATGAAAGCCTGCCGCTACAAAGGCGCGGAGGCGGCTATCAGCTTCCCACGCTGCGCGCGCATCGGCGAGGCCACAAACGTCAAAGCCATGCTCGATTGCGAGTTGCTTGATTGTAGCAGCGTCAAGGGGATGGGGTTTGGACGCGGTCTTGGCCAAAGCGCCCTCCTAAAAGTCCAAATCACCATAGTGCGGTGGGGGAGACAGGCCGGCCAGTAAATCGCCCAGAAGGGGCCTGAAAGCCGGGCGCTGTTTCAAGCGGGCATACCAATCCTTGCCAGCAGGCGCGCTGCTCCAACTGACCGCATCCAAATAGTCCAAAACCGAGAAATGGGCGGCCGCGACCATGTCAGCAATCGATAGCTTCTTGCCACCAATCCAACCTTCCGCTTCAGCCGCCCGACCAATCTGTTCAAGGGTTTGGCTGGCAGCCAAAGTGGCTTGGCGCAAAATAGCCGTATCGGGTGCGCCGCCACGGGCGAGTGCCTTGCGCGCTTTCTCATGCACAACATTTTCGACAATGGGCCCCAAGGTCCGGATCGCTCGAATGGTCAGCGCCCGCACCGCTGCGCGCTCCAACGGTCCACCGGGCAACAGCGGTGGGGTTGGCAAAAGGTCTTCCAAATACTCAAAAATCGCCAGCGCTTCTGAGATGGTAGCCCCATGGCCCCAGGAATCATCAACAAGCACGGGCGTGACCCCGTCGGGGGCAATTGCAAGCAATCCGGGGTCTGCATCAAATGGCAGAACTTCGCGCACATGAAAGACGGCGCGCTTTTCACCCAGCGCCAAGCGCACGGCCCGCGATAGGGGGTCTAGGGTTCTGGCATGAACAAGCAGCATAGGATTTCTTTGTGCGTGACGCTGGCCAAGGTCAATGATGGCACACAGGTTTCAGAACAAACGGGCAGTGCTCTACAAGAAGGAATAGGGATCCATATCGATACTCACCCGCACACTTCCGGGCACGCGAAACCCGCTTCGCCAGGCGGCCATAAAGGCCGACAGGTCGACCTCCTTGCTCGACTGGATCAAGAACCGCCGCCGTCGCCAACCGCGGATCATGGCCAATGGCGGTGGCGCTGGGCCCCAAACCTCGACCCCATCAGCTGGAAACAATGCGTCACTGGCTGCTTGAGCTGCGGCATCGACGGCCTCATCGGTTTGGGCCATGATGTGCATCGCCGCCATGCGTCCAAAGGGCGGCGCACCGACGGCGGCGCGGCCTAGGCTTTCGGCTTCGATAAAGGCATCGCGGTCGCCCATGACGAGGGCTTGCAATGCTTCATTGTCGGGGTAATGGGTCTGGATTAGGGCGCGCCCGGGTCGATCGGCGCGGCCAGCTCGTCCTGCAACTTGGCTCAACATCTGATAGGTCCGCTCGCCAGCTCTTGGGTCGCCACCCTTCAGACCCAGATCGGCATCGATGACGCCGACGAGGGTCAGATTTGGGAAGTTATGGCCTTTGGCGACGATTTGGGTGCCGATCAGAATGTCGATCTCGCCCTTCTCCATCCGCGTCACCAGCTCTCGCACGGCTTGTGGATTGTGGGCGGTGTCAGAAGAGAAAATCTCAATGCGTGCATCGGGAAAGCGTTCGGTGGTTTCAGCGGCAATGCGCTCGACCCCTGGTCCAACCGAGACCAGCCCATCTTCGGCCCCACAATTCGGGCAGGCATCGGGCTTGCGCATGGAAAAGCCCGTGAGGTGACAGACCAAGCGGTTGGAATATTTATGCTCAACCAGCCAGGATTCAGTATCGGGCGCCTTCATGCGATGGCCGCATTTGCGGCACAAAACCACGGGCGCATAACCGCGACGGTTCAAGAACAATAGGACTTGCTCGCGCTGTTCTAAAGTCTCCGCCATCGCCTGCACCAGAACGGGGCTTAGCCACTGATCGCGCTCAGGCGGAGATTCCTTCAAATCGATCAGACTGACATCTGGCAAAAGTGCCACGCCATAGCGGCTAGGCAGAAGGAGGCGCTGATAGCGACCTGCATCGGCGTTGAGGCGGGTTTCCATTGAAGGCGTGGCAGAACCCAAAACAATTGTTGCCTGCTCAAACTTGGCGCGCGCCACCGCCATATCGCGGGCATGATAGCGCAGGCCATCGTCTTGCTTAAAGCTGCCATCATGTTCTTCATCGACGAGGATCATCGAGAGCTTTGCGAATGGCAGGAACAGGGCAGAGCGCGCGCCGATGACAATGCGGGCGCGACCAGCGGCCACTTCTCGCCACGTCCGTCGCTTTTGCGCCGCGCCAATATCGGAATGCCATTGCGCAGGGGCTGCACCAAAGCGCTGCTCAAAGCGGGCCACAATGGCTTGGGTCAAAGCGATCTCTGGCAGCAGGATCAGCACTTGCTCATCAGGTCGGGCAATCAAGGCCTGTGCGACCGCTTCAAGATAAACCTCTGTCTTGCCAGACCCTGTCACCCCATCGAGCAGAAACGGGCTGAACCCGCCTGCGGAAGCTGCCTTGGCAATCATATAGGCCGCATCGGCCTGCATTTCGGATAGTGGGCGTGCGGGCAGGGTCGGGTCTGGCGTACCAAAGGGGAGGTCGACCGGCCGCTCAATCTCTTCCAGCGCCCCCAGCTTTAAAAGCGCGGTGACAATGCCGGAGCCAACACCTGCAGCCTTGGCAAGGGCGGCCCGGGGGATGGGTTCTAGCGCACACTCAAGGACGCGCGTGCGAGCTTCATTTAACTTGTCAGGCCGCAGCCCAGTTGCCACCGCCAAACGCTCAAACGGGCCGGGCCCCAAGGCTTCAGGTTGCCGTAACACCATGGCCAAGACCTGGCCTGGTGGTGTGACAAGATAGCGGGCAGCAAAATCGATAAATTGGCGCAAGGCGTGGCTAAATGGCGGACTAGCAAACCGCGACTTAACAGGCTTTAGGTTGCTGCCGTCGCTGTCGGGCTTTACCGCCCAGACAACGCCGATACGCAAGTTTTGCCCTAAGGGCACTTCCACGACATCGCCAAGCCCAAGCGTTAGCTCTGGCGGGACGACATAGTCAAATGCCTCCGGCAAGGGCAGGGGAAGAAGGACGGAAACGACAGCCATGCTCTCCTCCTACGCGAGACGACGCGACTTGGGCAGGGGGGCGGTTCAGCCCATCGGGCATTTAGATAAGGGATTGCTGCGTCAGAGTAGGGCGTGGCTGTTTGGACTTAAGCAGCGACGCGGGTTTCAAATGCTGCGCCCGACTTCACCAAGTGCGTCACCGTCTCAATGTCGCCTAAGGCGGTTGAGGTCGGGGCGTGACGCGACAACAACATTTGTGCGCGCAAGGCCGTCTTCACGGCTTGATCTTCGTGGATTGCCCCAGCACAGCCCGGCTCAAACCCCAGATAGGAGCCACAGGCCCGCGCAAAGGATTGGTGGATTCGGTCGGATTCCTTTTTGTTTTTGACCCGATTGGCCAAAACACCAACACGCGCTGTTGGTCTGCGGCTTTTCAGAAGCTTTACAAAAGCATAGCCATCGGTGAGGGAGGCGGGCTCGTCCAAGGCAACAATCAACACATCGTCAGCATCGGCCGCAAGTTTCAGCATGGCATGGCCGATCCCGGCCGCAAGATCGACGATCACGCGGTCATAGGAAAAGCTAAGGGCGGAAATCCCGGCGGCAATGCGCTGCACGTCACGCTCTCCCAAGTCTGCAAAGCTAGCGATGCCATGGCTGCCGGGCAAAAGATCAAAGCCGCCGGGACTTGCAGCCCCTCCGGCGATGCGCATGACGGCTTCGGCCAACGTGGCTTCACCGTCCATCACATGAGCGAGGGTTAAATCTGGCTGGACGCCTAATTGGATGTCGACATTGGAGAGGCCCAAGTCTCCATCCACTAACAGAACGCGCTCCCCTTGCTCTGCCAAGGCGCGCGCCAGCGAAACTGCGATGAAGGTCTTGCCAACCCCGCCCTTGCCCGACGCAATCGCGACAACGCGACCCGGTGGCTTGCGCGCTGGAAAAGGTACGATTTTGGTCGCAGAGCTCGTCATGCCGCATCCTCTGCTTTGATATCATCGAAGGGCTCTAGCAAAAGGGCGGCGACCCGGTGAGCGGATGCGAGCGCAATCCCGCCGGTTATGTAGGGGGTGGCCGAAATCTGCGCCAATGCCATGTCTGACTTGTGCAATGCATAGACCGCTGAAGCCCGCCGCTTGGTCAGGTCAAACCGGGTTGCAATGGCGCGTTTTGTGCCAATCTCGGCATAGGCGAGGCCTAAGTCTTCGAGATCCTCGTAGCGCAGGTCCGCTGGCATGCAGAGAATGGGTTCTAGTCCAACTTCTTGTACCAATCGTTCGGTGGCCCGCATGTCTGAAGGTTGCATAGGGCTTGCCGATGCGGCGTCAACAAAAACGCATTGACCGGCTTGGCGCGCTTTTTTGGTCAGGAGCGAGAGCTCTTGTAACGTAGTCGCTGTTTCAAACGGTGTGCCCAAGCGGTCAGCCATAGCGTGCAATTGCTCCGCTCCGCCGCAGCGCTCACTATCGACAGAGATCAACAGCGCTTCATAGCCAACGGCCAAGGCCCGTGTTGCAAGCTTGGCCACAGCCGCTGTTTTGCCTGCCCCCGGTGGTCCAACCAGCACGATAGGGCGGGTGGGCGCAGCTTCGATTGGCTCAAACTTCATCTTCTGGGACAGGGATTCTGAAACGGCTTGGCGCAGTTGGGCATGATCACTGACTGCCATGGCCATTGCTTGCTCCCGCGTTAGCCCAGCTCTAGTCCAGAAGATTGCCAAACGCGACGGTGTCGGCTTGCTGGCCAGTGGCTCTGTTGCGGAATTAGGTTTGGCCTCATTAGAGGGCTTGGCCTTTGCGACAGGATTGGCCGGCAATGGCGCAAGTTTAGGGGCTGGTTGTTGCGCGGCAGGCTTAGCCGCTGCCTGCCGTCCCAAAAGCGCTGCGGTGCCCCGGCTTGAGACAGGCGCGGCCTTGGGTGCCAAGGTGGGCTTTGGCGCAGGAGGAACGACGTCCAGAGGCGCAGGGCGTAGCGGCTCGTTCAGAAAGTCTTCGGGCTTAAAATGTTGGGCCAAGGTTTCTTGCTTGGAGGTCTTCCCCAAAACTGGCTTCTCAGAAATGGCTGCAACTGCTGACTTTGCCCTCGGTTTGGTGCCGGGCTCTGCAGAGGCGCTGATTTCAATACCACCGCGCGCGCTGCGCCAGCTTAAGACCACCGCCTTTGGCCCAAGCTCTGCCCGGACTTGCGCGATAGCCTCGGGCAAAGTGGGGGCAAAGTAGGTGAAGACGCGCATTAGTCAGTCACCTTAGACGCTGCCCAAAGTACGCAACTTGGCCTTTGGGTGGATTTCATTCTGGCTCATGACCATGGTTTGGGCGCGGAAGCGCTCAATCAGTGAGCGGACATAAGGTCTGATGCCGCCTGAGGTCAGAATGACCGGGATCTCGCCGGTTTGGGCGGCGCGGTCCAAAGCAATTCGAACCGCTTGCACAAATTCATGCACCTGACTGGGTGCTAGCGCCAATTGGCGGTCGCCGCGTTCGCCAACAATGGCCTCTGAGAAAGCCTGTTCCCATTTGGGTGACAGTGCCACAATTGGCAACGAGCCATCCGGGCTGCGGTTTTGGAAGCAGATTTGCCGGGCCAGACGCGCGCGGACATGTTCCACCATCGAGACGGCATCCATGATCGTGGCCTCAGAAATGGCTTCTATAATGGTAGCCAAGTCACGGATCGACACACGCTCGCGCAGCAAGCTTTGCAGCACGCGCT
>VKHH01007240.1:0-11847 GCA_015144975.1 Epipyxis sp. PR26KG | reverse complement strand
GAATGAATTAATAAAAATTAACGGAGCAAATCAAAAAGGTGCAACTAGACAAGAGGAAAAAGCTACAAAACATAACACAATGTGTGCAAAAATTGAATGAATGAATGATTTATTTATTCATTCATTCATGCAATAACTTATTTAGTCTCTGTGGATTTTTCTCTTGTTAAGTAAAGTTAACTTATGATTCGCCCCATTAAATTCTATTAGTTCATTCATTAATTCGTCTAACTATTAGTTTCTAAGGAAAAATGCGAGATTATATTCGTCCATTAGTTTATTCAACCACAATTATATACCGGAGGTATAATATATGAAACATACAAATTATCAACATTCATTCCATTGGAAATTTAAGAAAACATACAGTGCTCTTATCAATGGCTACTGATTCAGTTAATAATAAATTGGCTGCTCGAGAACTGCCATCAGCGATTAATTCTCAAAAATTATTAGATGAGCACATTGCATATAACAAAGGAAAAGTCCGAACTAGATTTCCTCCTGAACCGAATGGCTACCTTCATGTTGGTCATGCAAAGAGTATGAATATGAACTTTGAGGTAACTTCTTAACTCTTATGAACTTTGATTGTGTGATAACTCTTAATCATTTATTAGAATAGATTTAGTGTTAACTAATTGTTTGAATGTTTGAATGTTTGAATTCATATTTCAAATATTATTGCATTATTTCAATTAATTTTGGGTACACTGATTTAGTTAGCATTTGAAAAACTTGGTGTTGATCCTGAGAATCGGGAAACAATTTTCCGATATGATGATACTAACCCAGAAGCAGAATCAACTGAGTACATCCAATCATTGAGGTAGATAAATATTTCTCTTTTTAAAGTTTTAAAGTTATTAAATTTACTGTATATTTAATTTACTTATACTAAATAAATTTATATTTTGTATTTTATCGATTTTTTAATTAGAGAAGATGTAGATTGGTTAGGTTGGAATCCTGTCAGAGTGACTTACACATCTGATTATTTTCAAATTCTTTATGAATTAGCCATTAAGCTAATTAAAAATGACAAGGCTTATGTATGTCACCAGAGTAAAGCTGATATTGAAGTATCACGTGAGATTGCTCGAAAAAAGATTGGTGATTCTAATTTTGAAGGAAATCCTAACAGTCCATGGAGAAACCGGTAGAATTCATACTTTATTATATAGATAAAACATTTTATTATCAATATTAAATATTATAAATAATGTATTATATTTATTTTCAATATACAATAATTTATTAATTTGATTAGTCCTATTGAAGAGTCATTGCGAGAATTTGAGAACATGAAAAAAGGAAAATATTCTGCAAATGAAGCTACACTTCGTTTGAAAATGGATATGTTATCACCAAATCCCAACATGTGGGACCAGGTACATCAAATCTTTTTAAAACATTATTAATAATTTTTATTTACATTTTATTGTAATTATTGCTAATCATAATTAGGTCGCATATCGAATCAAATATATCCCTCATCCACATGCTGGCGACAATTGGTGTATTTATCCAACCTATGATTACACTCATTGTATCATAGACAGTATAGAACATATTGATTATTCCATATGTACTTTAGAATTCGAAACTCGAAGAGAATCCTACTTTTGGGTATTAGAAGCTTTAGACTTGTACCGTCCCAAGGTATAGTACATCGCATCACATGTTTTCTATTTTTTTTTGTTAATATTTATAAATCATTTTAGGTTTATGAAATGTCAAGATTGAATGTTTCATATACAGTTCTATCGAAAAGAAAGCTTTTGAAATTAGTGAACAGCGGCTTCATGAGAGGATGGGATGATCCTAGAATGCCTACTATCAAAGTATACATGCTATCATTTTATATATTTGCTACTTTATTGTTATATTTTATATAATTTTCCTAAATAATTGTTATATTTTATGAAGGGTTTACGTCGTCGTGGATATACTCCTCAAATTTTGAATGAATTTTGTCGAGATATCGGAGCAACAAGAAATGCTAACGTTGTTCAATATGAAAGATTAGATGCAATGTTAGTAGAAAATAACTCTCATAATTATAAATTATACAGTTATGATTTATTATTTTTAATATTATATATGTGATTATATGTTAATAATTATATAATTATTATATTTATTGTACTATTTTATGATAATTATAAATTATATTATATTTTATTTCAGTGCAAGGACAGTTCTCTCTGCTTCTTCACCAAGGGTAAGCTCAATATATTTCATATACTGTAACTTGACTGTATAATATGTAATAATATTAATTATTATGTTAAGGTAATGGCTGTTTTAGATCCATTGAAACTAATCATTTCCAATCGCTTATCATTATTGAATGGGAAAAAAGAAGATATTATTATTAGTGATTATCATTTAAATGAGAGCAAAGGGAGCCATATTGTCTCAATAGAAGAAGTTGTATTCATTGATCGTTCAGACTTCAGAATGGAAGATAGTGAGGTATGATGAATTATGATGATATTTATGTATATATGGTAACTGGAAGAAGGAATGTCATAAACGGAGTTGGATATTTTTTTTAAGTTTCACAGTTTTGGGAATTTATTGAATTGTTGCCTTGATGTATCATGATTTTTCTAAGCCAATAGAACAAATGAATTTACAATAGCTCTTACGGCTAAAATCTGTAAATGATGTTCCCGACAGTTATGATTAATCATGAAATAATTTATATAATATTTAAATGATATCCCGTATCCACATTTTCACAATTTGCATTTTCTTAACTAGAACTGATATCACAAATAAACTCACTTAAATATCATATATATTTGATATGATTTATAGGGTGAAATCAACCATTTTTTATTAAAATGATTCTTTTTATAATGATATATTATTTTAAATCAATTCTTAATATATTATTTTGTATTATATTATTTATTATTATTATTATTATTATTTGTATTATATTATTTATTATTATAATAGGATTATTATGGATTAGCTCCTAATAAAGCAGTTGGATTAAAATATGCTTTCAGGTGAAGAATTAAATAGTTAATAATAATTATATTATTATATTTATTTTCATTTTTAATTAATTATATTTTTCTAAAATCAGAGTGAGATGTGTCAAAGTTGAAACAGATATTATTACAGGTTAGAATTACTGTAAAAGTGGATGAAATGGTCATTTATTTTTATAATATTTTAAAATATTATTTTAATTATATTACAGGCGAGCCTTTGGTATTATTTTGTGAAGCATTACCAGATGAAGATGAAACGAAAGTCAAGACTAGTATCCAATGGGTTCCATTATCAACGAGTGTACCATTAGAGGTAATTAATATGATAATAATTTATATTTATTAACATTCCTTCAATCACAAATAAATATCATCATCATATAATAATCACTAAAGAAATTTTATCGTCAATATTATTATAAACTTTGTGATGAAATAATTCAGATTATTAAAATATAACAACTTATCAAATAATACTAGTATTGTACGTGTCACATATTTTTTTTATGTTAATTATTAATGAAAACAGAAATTATAATATAATATTTTAATAATAGCATAAAAGAATATAACTTCAAAACGTTTCATAGTAGAAATATCATAATAATATGTTTTTATAATGCATATTATTGCATATAATATAATAATTTATGTGACAAATATTTGTTATTTTGTAAAGGTGAGGCTGTACAATCCTTTATTTTTGACTGAAGAGCCTACTGATGATGGATGGGAAGCTGAACTTAATCCTGAAAGTGAAATTGTGAAAATGAATGCAATTTGTGATTCTTCGATCTTAAAATGGAAAGAAATTTCAACAACAAATCATATTCAATTGGAACGAATTGGATATTTTGTTTTTGATATGCCAACTTCTATTTCATTTGCAAACAATAATATCAAAAATGATGATAAAATTGTACTAAACTTAACAGTCATGATGAGAGATTCAAAGCCTACTGTCACAAACAATACTAGCGGTGCTTCACGATCAAGAAAAGAAGAGCAAGCAAAAATGGCAGCTGAAAAATTGGTAATGCTACTGATACCAATGATAATAACAACAATGATGATAATAATAGTAATATTAATAATAATAATATTAATAATTATAATAAAAATGATGATAATAATAAATAACTACAATAATGATTATAATAATAACTACAATAATAACTATAATAATACACATTTCCTGTCTATTAATATGATCATTAAATTGAAGTTATGTATCATTTGATTTACTTTTGTTTTTACATAGGCAAGAATGAAGATTCCACCTGAAGAATTTTTCAAGAATCAATTAGATCTTTATTCTCAGTTCGATGAGAATGGCATTCCTACACATGATCATGCTGGAGAGAAACTTAGCAAAAATGCATTGAAGAAAGTCAAGAAAGAATGGGATACACAGAAAAAATTATTCGAATCGAATAAAAATTAAGCGTATTTATTGCCTTGAAAGTTGAGGATGCCTTACTTATCATGATATGTAACAATAAGTTATATGTTAAAAATTAATTATTTTTGGTTTGATGTGTAATATTAGTTTAAATTAAGGATTAAAAAATCATTGCAATCAAAACGATTTGATATACGTATACCGGTATAGGTTAAAATTATCATAGTTTATTGTCAAATGATCGTAACGCAAGCCCTGCTTATGCAGTATATATTTATGTTAACAGATTGATGCTTAATCAATAAAAATATATATTTATATCAAGTTTTTGATTGCAGCTCAAAGTGATATCGTGAAATTTTTAACTTTCCGTTGTCTGTTAAACCGAGAGCCCCCACAAACCATTTTTGGATTTAGTTCAAGACAAAAAGCCCCCGAAATGCAACAATTATCAATGCAATTATAAAACACTTGTACGTTTATTATTACCTTTGAAAGAAAAGATGGCTCAATTTTCATTCCAAGCATTTTTATTATTTTGCATTTTCGCTGTTCAGCAAGCATTTGTTTACAATGGTAAGAATAGTTGATAATTTGGGACAAATGTTGGATTGTTGAAGTGAACAATACCAAGAAGCAATCAAAATTTGCTTAATACAGTCTCACACTAAACATATATGATATTTATTTTGATGTTATACAACGAAATGTTGCATTGGAATCGTACTTATAATATGCTCTCAATTGCAAACTTCTAGAAAATTTTCTCCGTTCTGCCTTAATCATTACAAAACCAATTAATTAATTTACACAAACTACTATATGATTGCGTAGGTGCTGCTAGAACCATGATCAAGGCTTCTGCTCTTTCAATGAAGATGGAAATGCCAAAAATCGCTGCTGCCATTGCTCCTGCATTCGCCGCTCTACCTGCATTCGCATCTGCTGATGCCATCACATCTACCATGCCTTTATCATTAGAAGTAACATTTGCTGCTTATTTGGCTGTTCTTCTTGGAACCTTTGTTCCTGTTACTTTCCTCATTGTACTTTACAGTCAAGTAAGTTTATTCACTTGTTGGTTTTTCATAAAATATTTCCTGATAATAACAATAATCTGTATTTTTTAGAGTGAAGCTAGAAAGGCTGGTGCTCGTGGACAAAAATAAATGTTTTGAATTAATTATTTAAAACATTTGATTGGTTTTGTTATGTAATGTTGTTTGAAAATATTTCCTCTTAATAGGATGCCTCTTAATGCAAATTGAGCAACCTTACCTAAATTAATTAATTAAATCGATACGATTTTTTAATCTTATAACTTATCCAACATATAAAAAAATTAAACAAACAAAAGATTCCTTATGATTTAGAGTAAAGTTAATTAAACAAAATTATTTTTCAAAAATTAAATTTCTTATGTATCTATTGCAGTGAGAACATGATGATTATTATGTAGCAGTCATGTGAAGGGTAACATACTTCACATTATTATTATTATTATTATTGCTTAATCAAAATTGGAAAATATTTACAAAGAAAAATGTATATTATAATAATACAATCTAAATACAGATAAATGTTCTGTTCTCTAACGTTAACTAACTAATACAATCCAATGAATCTTCAGTTATTTTATGTATATACAATCTGGATATTATCTTCAAAAAATATATTATGATTTGTTATTATATCATCATAATACTCAACTTGTTCATAATAATAACTCATAATTTTATTATTATTCATTAAAAAAACAAGCTTTTATTCATAATAAAATAAGATGGAAGGATGAGGGGATCTGCGTAAGTTATCAGGGATTCCTTTTTGATTCACCATTAAAGGATGAAGTGGAATAACATTTAATTTCGAATCAATGATTTTGACTTGTTGTGATATAATAAAACATAATTCCAAGAATGAACCCTAAAAAATAAACAAAACCAAAAATAATATATTATTATTATTATTTTTATAATTATTATTATAAAATTTCAGAAAAAAAATGTTGTGAAATATAAATATAATAATAATTAAGAAATAGAAATAATTACCAATTCTTCTTCTGGATTAATTTCACGATAAAATCTTGGTATAACAAATAAATAACTATTTTTTATATTATGATCATTATTTTCTGATGGAAATAATTCAATATTAACAACATCAGAATCGAAATCATTTGATTTTGATTTAATTTTATATGCAATATTTTGATATTCTTGTTCAATATTATTTTCTTGTTTTATTGGATTTAAAATTAATTTCAAATATTCTGCTTGTTGTATAATAGGTTTAAATATTCTCCAATTAAATAAATTATTATCATAATCAAAATAATTTATTAAATCTAAATTAATGATAGAAGGATCTTTTATAAGTTGGGAATCTTTTTTAATTAATGCTTTAATTGGACTTGTTGTTGTACTTATACTTGATGATGTTTGTTCTATTTGTAATGTACCTTCAGTTTCTTCTAGGATTTCATCCATTATTCTACTCCATAATTTTTGATTAGTTTTTGATTTTAATTGATTATTAATTTGATTAACAAGATCTAATTCTGATACTAATGTTTCCCACCATGATACAATTGTATCAGAAATACTGACTAATTGTTTATAAGAATCTTTAACACTTTTTGATTTTTGAATACTTAATTCACGTGAAAAAGAATTTATTTTTTGAAGTTTTTGAAGATAATCTTGTGTATGATCTAAATTATTATTATTATTATTATTATTATTATTATTATTATTATTATCAGAAATAATTATATTTGATTGACTAGTTTTTGATATATCATTATTATTTTCATTTGTTTCTAATGAAAGTTTATTTGATACAATGGATTTATTTAATAAAAGTGTATTTTTCTTGTCATCTTTATTATTATTATTTGATTTTAACCAAAATGATAAACCATACCATAAATCATAATATATTCGTTCCATAACATAAGCTTTCGAATAAGTTTGATATGTAATAGATTTTATTGGCAAAATAATACTTTTAATATAATCATTTGTATGAATATTCGGATTATTTATAGTTAAAGTTTGGATTTTATCAACACGTTTAGACCATTCAATAATATTTAAAAATGATTTTTCAATTGAAAAACTTTTATCAGCATATTTTGTGAAATCTGTTACAATAGGATTATTATTAATTGATGGTATAAATGATGATAATTTATCATAATTATCTAATTTCAAAAATAAAGTATTTTTGAAAATATTTGTTAATTCTTTTAAAGAATCACTCCATTTATTAATTAATGTTGATTCATTATAAAATGCTTCTTTTCTAGCTGATTGATAATAAACATATTTAAAATTTCTTTTTAATTTATCACTCCATTGATCAATAATCTTAATAAAAACTTGTTTTTTATTATATTGTGTTTCTAATAATCTTTTTGGATCATCAATTGCTAATGATTTTAAAACTTGGAATCTTTTCTTTACATCTATTGACCAATCATATAAATTAGAATTGCTAAGGAATGGATTCGGTGTATTAATTGGAGAATTTTCTAAAATATTTCTCCAATTTTGTAATCTTGTTAATTTACAATTAATACTATCAATAATTTCTTGTGGATTTTTTCCTTTCTTTGTTGCAGATGATTTCATTAAGTCATATTTAAAATCTTGAATTTTGAAATTATATAATAAATTCATCATTGTGTTTGGATCATTTGGACGATTTATTTCTGATATAAAATCAAAAACTGTTTGAAATGGAAATGAATCAATGTTATTATTATACATTAATTCATCTACTACAGGTTCAAAAGATGATTTTATATCTGAAAAATCAACAAGATCAATAAATCCTGGTTTAATTCTTCGAGTAAATAAAACGAAAAATAAGATTGGATTATCATTATTATTGGACATGATGTTTTTCTCATAATAAAATTTAATTTCATATGTAAAATCTGATTGCAATAATGGGAATGAAGAAGTATTTGTACTCAATGAAGTTAATAATTCATTTCCAATTTTATCATAATATGAAATTGATTTGCTGATTTCTTCTGGTTTTGTTTGATCGAAAGGTTGATAAAATGGCAAAGCAGTTGCAGAATAATATTGTGATAATTCCATATCACTGTTGAAAAGACGAAAATGTATTAAAGTAGCTTTGAATATCTCTGAAATGCAATCAGAGAGTATATCAACTGATTTTTTGCCATCTTTAGATGTGTCGATTTCTTTAGGTGAAGCAATATTCACTTCCACCCTTTGCTTCAGATTCATAAATATCCACTTGCGCAATGATTCCGATAAAAGATTATTATCAATTGATTTGACTTCTTCAAATATATCGATGGAAGTATCTGTTACATAAAATTTATCAAGATTAAATTTACCCTTTAACAATAAGGGAGGAACGTTGTTGTTTGCAAACAAAGCATTTTTAAAAACATATGAATTAAATCCATGGCATAAAGAGCAATTATAAATCAAGCTTATCAGCACTGCGATATATAATGGGTTCATATTGCGGTAAAAAGTGTATTCCATTCTCTTTTTTTTACTTTCTATTTTGTTTTATAATTTTAGTTTATGCTCAAGCTGCAGTTTAACCTCTTTAACCTCAACTGGATCCCTTTAGCGTGTAGATGAAAAATACAACTGCGATATTTTAACGAAGGAAAGGATCTTACTGTATTTTGATTAAATGAAAACGTGTCAACAATATAATACCTAATATAATAATATAAAAATAAACTGTTGCAACAGTTTTCAAAAAAGTTAAAACGGATATCCGGATATGGCTGACGTGTACACTCATAACACATCTATTGTTAATACTGTATTGATTAGATTGGTTAAATTCTATATGGTCTCTATTTGATTTCAATAGAAAAATAGAAATGAACAATCCGACTAATGGAAAAATTTTTGAATAATAATAGATTTTTTTTTTCAAAAAATTAATATAACGCAAAGCAACACAGCTGATTATTTTATTTATTCCTGTCGTTCCTCTTTATTTTAACATCTTTACTTAGCTGATCAAAATGGAGAGATATCAAGGTATTATCGATACATATGGAGAATCAAATTTTAGCAAAATTTGGCATTCTAAAGTTTTGGTGATTGGTGCTGGTGGAATTGGATGTGAGGTATCAATTCATGGATATTGTAGTTTCAAAATTCATTCATTGATTCGTTGCTTATCTCTTTTCATGTCAACTACTGAATAATGACTTAATCTTTGATGCGTTCATTTTTAAGTGGCACAATGTGAATATATCAAGTTATAGAATACAGTTTTGTTTACTTCACGTGAATTTTTTTATTTACTTTTATCATTATTTTCAATTTAGATTCTTAAGAATTTGGCACTAGCTGGATTTCGTTATATCGAATTGATAGATCTTGATACAATTGATGTTTCAAATCTAAATCGTCAATTCCTTTTTAGACCAGAACATGTGGGACAACCAAAGGCCGTTGTTGCAGCACAAGCTACCAAACATTTTAATCCTGATATAGAAATTATTCCATATCATAGCAATATAAAAGATGCTCAGTTTAATGTTGATTTTTATGCAAAATTCGATATAATATTAAATGCACTAGACAATGTCGATGCAAGAAGACATGTCAATAGATTGTGTCTTGCGTCAAATATGCCATTACTAGATAGTGGTACAACTGGATATGCCGGTCAAGTTGTCCCAATTATTAAAGGAGAAACTAGTTGCTATGATTGTGTGCCTAAACAAGCACCTAAAGTGTATCCTATCTGCACCATAAGAAGCACTCCAACAGAACCTGTACACTGTATTGTGTGGGCAAAAGAGTGCTTCAAGCTTTTATTTGGGAATCGAAAAGAATCAATGTTATATGAAGACGAAGATGCTTTAAGATTAGCAAATGCTCAAGATGAGAGTAATGGTGATGAAAAACTGGATGAAAGTCAGTTTAGTTCCTTATATATGCATTTACTAGAGTTCCCCCCTGGCCATGATATCACATCAATTGCTAATTATGGAAAAGAAATAATCAAAGCAATGTATAATGTTGAAGTTCAGAAAAAAATTGAAATGGATGTTTATAAAACAGCAAAAATTAAACCTCAACCATTAGATATCTTTTTGATTGAAACAGCAACTCAAAATGCGATTGATTTGATACTCAATTCATCCATCGATTATGACCAATTGCTTCTCAATCGTAATCAAGCTAATTCTGTCATGAGTTTAGAAGATTCGATAATTGATATTTTACTCACTTTCTTCACATTAGTAAAGAAGAATGAAGTAGCTATGATTGGACAATTCGCATTTGAAAAAGATGATCATTGGTGTATGAAGTTTATTACAGCTGCAACTAATCTACGTTCAACAGTATTTGGAATTAAAACGTTATCTTATCATGATATTAAAGGTATAGCTGGAAATATTATCCCAGCAATTGCAACAACTAATGCTATAGTCGCATCAATTCAAGTATTACAAGCTATTAAAATTATAACTAGTCAAAATTATAATGTAAAATCAAAAGAATATTATAATAATCAAATGAATACTCAACCAATTAAGAAAATTTATGATACAAATCAATTAAATGGCTTAGGATTGTTGGTGCGACAAGTATATGTGACGAGAAGATCAGGTGGTAGATCAAGATGTTATTTATCAGCTTTTAATGATGTTGAACTACCATCACCGAGCTGTTACGTCTGCGGCACTTCTCAACTATCTTTACAAGTAAGAAATTTATTATGTTTTGAATGACATAAATTTATATCTTTGATTATTGTTATCAGATTATTAATAATTATTTTTCTATCTTACTTTGTTATATCATTTGTGTGAAATGTATTTTCTCTATTTAAATTTTATTCTCATGATAGTAATTATTTATATTTATTATAGATCGATGTGTTTGAAAGTACATTAGAAGAAATGGTTACAAAAGTTATCAAAAAGAAATTAGGTTTTAATACACCCACAATTATGATTGATAGTAGCTCTGTATATGAAGAAGGTGAAGGAGCTGATGATGACCTGAAAGATAACTTGAAATTAAAATTAGCTAATTGTCCTTGTGGTGGAATTAAAGATGGATCAATTATTATGGTAGAAGATTTCACTCAAGAATTGACGGTATGACCTAAAAGTACTCATGTTATTATTAACAAGATAACAGATAATTGCTCTTGAAATTCCGGAATTCTATTTTATTTATTATTATTATTATTATTATTATTATTCATAACCTACAAATTCAGCTCACTACTTCTTTTATTTATATTATTATGCAGATCATAATAATCATAAATCAACATTTATACAATTATTATTAATTATATTCTTTATCATTATTTCATGATCAAATTATTTTTTTATTATCATTATTATGATATTTCTCCTTTTTATGGCTGATAAGTTTGAACAAAAAAATAAAA
>VKHH01007239.1:0-11848 GCA_015144975.1 Epipyxis sp. PR26KG | reverse complement strand
TGCACCTTTTTGATTTGCTCCGTTAATTTTTATTAATTCATTCATTCATTCATTCATTCATTCATTCATTCATTCATATGAGGCGAAGAAATTAAGAGGGCTGTTTAGTTGAACTGGTTTGATTTGCTCAGTTAATTCCTATTAATTTATTAATTCATTCCTCATTCACTATAGTCGCAGTTATAAATTATTCATATGATTGGGCACGCAAGTTTTCTCACTTCTCGATTATTAGAATCACCACTGAACACTGAACATATGCTGCTAGAAGAAAGGCTCTTTTTACTCAAACAAATAAACGACACAACTTTTTTGTTGGTAGAATATTTCGCTAACATTCTAGCTGGCAAACGAAAATACCTTAGGTGCACATATTCAATTATTAGTATCTAGCATTTATGATTGCGCTAATGAAGGCGCAAGATGATATATTTTTTGAAAGGTTAAATACAATTATTGATACTATTGCAAGAACTGCATTGCTAGTTTTTCAAGATACAGATATGAAGGACTCAACACGTTTATTTACGGATGCTTTTATGTCGTGGATACATGGAATTTCAGCTCCTATACGTGAAGCTGCAAAACATTATTTCAGAGCTGAATGTAGAATCATCAATGGACATCCGGTTTTTGGTGTTAATTTTGCAGCCAAAGTGGGCGGTGTTTAAATAGGAACACGTGCTATTATTAATTTTTCGGACGATCATCCCGCTATGACTTTTCATGTCAAAGCCCATCAAAGTTATGCCACTATGTTAGGGGTTTAGTAGCAGTCAGCGTAAAGGTATTGACTCTTCGTCTATAATGTACTCGAATATATCGGCGTCTGCCCTAAGGTTCATTTCAGTCCAATAAAGATCGTGCTTTTGATAAAAATGCTTTGTTTAGTGCAACTCAAGATGAAAATCTCCAAAGATAAGCCCAGTTGGAGCGAGTTCGTGGAAAAACATAAAGTATTCAATCCATTGGAGAATTATATCGATTAGAAAGAGGTGACAAAATCAGAGAAATTGATTTTCTTGTGTCAAAATTTAGGCTACCCTTCTTGATATTATTGCAAGAGTGTTTCGGTTAGGCTATTTGAATGAAGATAATTTGATGCGTATATCCATTACCACCGCTGAAAGAAGTGACAGAAGTTATGAAAAGTGGAAGAAGCTGTTTGATTTTACGGTTCCAGAAAATATGCGAAATCACAATGTTATTGCTGATGAAGAGAGTACCACCGAGGGATTTATAAAGGGAAATGGCACGTTGCGACGTGCATCCCACTATATTTTTATCAAATGCATTAATGATTAGAGAAAGAAGTGAGAAAATTGAAATAGGTAATGCTTTGATTATCTTGTTTGAGCAAGGTCGCCCTGGAATAAGTCATCCAGCAAAAAGGAAAATTGCTTTGCTTGATAAAATTTACCGAGCCTTTGATGATATAATGCAATATATGACTCATCCGCTTAATGGTACAACACAAGCAGCAATATTTAGTGTTGATTTAGCCATAGCAGTATTAGTGGATTTAGAAGACTGTCGATAGTCAGCCTTACAGAATTTTGAGCATTTGAGATCTGGATTAAGCTCACGACTAGCTGAATTATCAGAAACTAAAGTGAGTTTTAAACAACAATTTAAATAATGAAAAATACTTTTCTACGGTCTGTGTCCTGACATATGCGGAGAAATGTTTACTACACATCATTTTTTATAGATTTGATAAAATAATCATTAAAATTTGTTATGTATTAGTGCAAAACATGCAGGATATTACAACGGTATATTTTTATTTCAATAATTTTCATTGTGTTGTTGATAAAGAATATAACCAATATTGAATTATGTTTGAACAAAAAAGCCTTTATGAAACAATTCTCCGCATATGTCAGGACACCGTAGGCTTTCTAGTATGCCCCCATTCCCGCCATATTGACGATAATCATGATAATTTCGATTATTGTCCCCATAAATTTATGATCAATTATTTGCCAAATTTTCAAAATATACAGATGTAGGTAGTTAGTTATGTTAGAATTTGTTCAAGTTTTTAATTACGTATCAATTTAATAAAGAATTAAATTACTCAATGTCATGCTATCTTGATCCAAAAAGTGATTTATTTTATTGAAGAAATATAGTTAATAGCATCAATAATTATCTTAATCGTAAGAAAAGCATAATAAGGATGGACTGCAGTGCGAATTCGGCATTGGTGCATCTGATATTTACTTGTGATTTCCTTTTCTTTTATGGATATTATGATCATGATTATGCTCATGATTATGATCAATATTTTGGTGAACATGACCATCATTGTCATCATCATTATCACCATCTTCTTCTTCATTAATCTGAGCTAATCCAATGATATGAACAAAAATTGCACCTTTATGGATTTCTGCACGACTGAAACAAAAAAGAATTAACAAAAATAAATTTTATAGCTTAGCTCGTTGTAATAATTTAAGGATATGCGGACAGTACTTACTGAGGAAATAACTCTAGACGAAAAGTTACTGGTATTTCAGATTCAAAAGCATCAATCAATATCTTCATTGAAACTTCAGTTTTACTGTGCGGAAATAAAGTTGCTAGCAGAACAGATCTAAAATATATATTTAAAAATATTAAACAATTTGTTTAGAGTAGATAATAGTAACATAATATTCAACATAACCTTGTAGCGAAATCTACCCACACTTTGACTCCCAATAATGTAGATTGTAACTGATCTACGTCATCAAACTCTAATGTAACCATAGAAAGATTAAGAGTCAATCTTGGAGGAATGATGATTGCTTCTTCGCGGTGCAAATTGAGCAAAAAATGGATGAATCCAGGATTTATGGTTTTTGTCCAGTTTGGTAATGGATCACAAAGCTTTAGGAAACCATTTTTTTCACGAGCAATTTGATTCATTTCGTTTTCACTCATCAAGCATTCATTAAGTGCGGAGCTAATTGCATTAATATTCAAATTTGCACCAATGAATACTATTTCTTGACGACGATCGCCGGTAACACCTTCGAAATCATTTTTCACAATTTCGATTTCTTTAGAATCCATACCCCATTCATCCTCAGAAAGATCTGTAAACCATGGCGATCCTGAAGTTAAAATATCTAAAATTCGACCACTGTGACTCCATTCACTCATAAAATCATTTCTACTCGCAATCCAACAGAAACCTTTTGATCGAATAATCCATCCATAATTATGGACTAAATGAGACAGACGCTCTTTGAATGCATTCTCATCACCAAACTGAGGATGTAGTAGCTCCTGAGATGAAATGAATGAAGCTTTGATCCATGAATATAATTTAGTCGGATTAAATGGTTTTCTAGCTTTATAAACAAATGAAGAAACTCCATACTCTTCACTCTCAGGTTTGGCTACTTTACCTAATTTCAGCTCCAACATCCAACCCGGTTTCAGCTGCATTTCGTCTAAAGAAAACGTGCGAGTGTTCAAAATTTCTTTAATGTCAACTTTGGAATAACATGCTTCAATTATTTTTGCAGAAGGATTCAGCTTTGAAATCGTTTCTCGACAAGTTGCTAGTTGTTGTGGAGTCGCTAAATCAATCTTGTTTAGAACAATAAGATTTGCAAACTCAACTTGATCAACCAGTAGGTTACCAATGTTTCTCTCTGTCTCTTCAGAATCTTTTTCACCTTCACCAAAGTAATCAAACATAGATTTTGATGATTCTAAAACATTGATAAAATCACTTGTGTTTACGACAGTGACACACGTATCTAAGAAAGCGATTTCTGATAAAATGGTAGAGATTGAAGTATTATCGTTTTTGGGTAGTTCTTCAGTATCTATATCCAATGAAAATGATTCAGCGACATGCATTGGTTCAGCAAGTCCCGTTGATTCGATTAAGATGTAATCATACAAATTTTCCCCATGTAATCGAGATATCTCACGAATCAAATCTCCACGAAGAGTGCAGCATATGCAACCATTTTGTAGTTGAACTAGTTCTTGCTTTACTTGAACTAGTCCACTTGACCTGATTAACGACGCATCGATATTCAGCGATGCAAGGTCGTTGACGATAAGCGCAATCTTGAAACCATGCTCTTGCGTAAGAATATGTTTCAGCAATGTAGTTTTTCCAGATCCTAGAAATCCTGTATTAGCAACGAATTAGATAAAGAGGATTAGTATTACAGTATATATGTAATATTAGATAGTTATTTGAGTTTTGACTGTGGGTTGGGTTTTTGGGTTGTTGATTTGTGGGAATTTTATATATTTTTTGTGGGTTGTTCATTGAATTTTGTGGGTTAATAATGATATTCTAATATTCTATTCACCTGAGAGCAAAGTGACAGGAATTTTTGATTTTGATGTCATTTTGGACTTCTTTCTCCTTTGTGAATGAGCTGACATTGTTTGAACAGTGCTCAAATAATTGTGATTTCACTTCCTTCTAACAACCCTTTTCTAAATTTACAACCACACAAAAAATGGATTTTTCAGTTTTTCTTCAAGTTGATTTATTCAACACTGTTAGAGGGATCAAAAATATAATAACTTTAATATTGTTCATGAAGCAAGAGATAATACAGAAAAGGAGTAGTAGTTAATATATTAAAAAATGAGTGAATGAATTAACTGAGCAAATCATATTAATGTCTGGTCTGAATTATATTTTTAATTGAGAAATTTATATTTATATATTTTATATCTCCTGTTAGTTTAGTTGAGAAATTTGAAGGGAAAATATAAATAAATCGTCAAAATGAAAATATTAACTTTTTCTGGGACATGAGAGATCTTTTTTATTTATTATGCAGGATATTTTGCGGAAGGGCGTATAGAAAAATAGAAAAATTCATGAGATAGTCATATCATCGAGCTGTTGCGAGTAGTCCAGATTCAAGCAGCCGTCTAATTTTTCTTGAAATGATAGGATCACGCATATGGTGTTGATATTTCATTGGATCATTACATTCTAATAGAATCGCTTGTAAAGCTGGATCCATAAGCATATCTCTAAGTTCTTGATCGTCTAAAATCTTTAATTAAGATGAAATGATGAGATTGCTTGTTGATTGATAAATAATAAAATTCACTAATTCATTAATAAAACCTTTTTTATTTTCGCATCTTCTTCTTCTTTTGTGAGTAAAACTTCAACAGTAGCTTCACTAAAATCAATAAAATCATTAAAAAATATTATTGTGCAGTTAACAATACTCTCACTTGGTCGATTTTGCACCAGTTCGCTGTCTCTCCAAAACTTGTGCATGCAATGGTCCAACATCTGGCATGGTATCCGTAATGGTTATTTTTTTATAGTCTTCGGATAATTCAGAAATTTTGGATTTAGACTCTGGTATATTTGAACTGTTACCTTGAGTAGTTTTCGCTTTTTCTTCAGCCAATCGGTCAAAATGCTTCCCCATCACAGCACCAAATTCTTTCAAAAACACACTCACTTCAGGATCTTCTTTGAACTTTTTCATCGCTTCACCAGGGTTTTGTTGCATCCATTGCATTGCAGCCATACATTTAGGATTCGCGAATCCAGCACTAAGCACAGGATTTGAATTAAATAATGTCATTAGATCTGGTGTTATCCATTCTAATATGAAATAAGAATTGTAGACATTACGACAGTGCTCGTTTGGGAGTAATCCTACACTTACCACTTGATTTTAATTCTTTCAACATTTTGTTTTGATCTTCTGTCATAATTTGCTGCACTTCATTAATAACTAAATTTGATTTTTTATTAGTTCCGTTTTTTTTCGTCACAGTAATAATATCATCTGGTGATGTTTTGGTTGTTGCTTTGACACCTGTCGTACTTTTTGAAGCAGAAGATGGCAATGTAGTTTTATTTGTATTACTACCTTTGCCAAAGAAACCCTTTTGAAAACCACCAAATGCTTTATTGGATGCTTCAGTGGTACGTTTGGCTTCCTCTTGTTTGATTGCACCAGCCGCTACTTGTTGTTCAGCCATCATCAGCTCCAATAAAGTTGGCCCTTCAGCTTCATAGTTTGGAGTTACAATTTCTGGTGACTTTTTTTCTTGATGCACTTTGTTTTTATCATCCAAATCGACGATTAATGGAGGGGAATTGGCAGGATTATGATTGGGACCCAACAGTTTGTTTATTAAGACTTCTTTAGAACCACTCATCGATGATTGAGCCAAAGGCTGGATCGAATTGATTGATAATAATTGCAAGTAAGAAAAAGAAAAATTCTTCAAAGAAATTGTTGTGACTGCAAATCCAAATAATAAAAATAATATAAAATATAAATTAACAGTGCAGCAGTAGTAGCAGCAGTTTTTTATATAAACTTCCGACACGGTTGAACCGGGGATTTTAAGCTATTTGTTGATAAATTATAGGAGTGTTGTGTTACTGTAGGATAAAAATCAAGTTGTTAAAATTAAGGAATAATTAAAAAGTTAATGATAGAGAAAGTAATCAATCAAAAATTAATTATCAGCATTGGCTATGACTATGACCGAATGACCGAATGTTCCAAATCCCAAAGCGGTGCACCCTTAAGTGCCATTTCAAGAAATGCAGAAAACTGAGTGTTTAATCAGAATACTTATTAAAAATCATTGAAATTTTCTTAATCATTATGCGTTATTTATTCTTCAATATTTGTTCAAGTTATTGCGGTCTTACTTTATTCTTGTTGGGTTTCTTTCTCACTCGTCGAGAACTAACTATATCACCATCAGCTAATATCCACACTAACCAGGTATTTCAGCAAATCGCTATCATGTTTCCTCAATAATATTTACTCTTTAAAATATTTAATTTTTCATTCAATATAGTGATAAATATTATCATATTATTACTCTTACAGTATATATTATAATGTATTCGTTAATATTATATTAGGAAGTTGATATTATCAAGTTTATTAACAATCAAAATCAGGAAGTAAATAATGTAAATGTTTCTCAGTTGTTCAATTATATCCATCATAACTCCCAGTCAAATACTTCCTTTCACAGAACTTCTCAATCCCTATCAGGTAAGAATATTAAAATTTTCGTTTTTATTAGTATTTTTACTATAATTATTTCCATAATTTGTATAATATCATAAAATATCGAGTTTATTTAGATTTCTTTGACATATTAACAAACTTTTGTTACTAAACTCATCATAATCGCAGGTGAAATCATTGATAAAGTTACTCAAGATAATGACGTATCAAATTCAATTTTAATTAACAAAATTGTAATAATAATAATTGATGCACTTCGATTGGATTTTATGGTTCAAAATGATAATTTTAATCAAAGTAATTCCAAGTCTTCTTATAATAAATTTCCACATATGCATGATTTATTAATAAATAAACCTTCTCAATGTACTCTTTTTGGATTATATGCTGATCCCCCAACAGTCACTTCTCAACGTCTTAAAGGATTAACGACAGGCACTTTGCCAACTTTTGTTGATATTAGCTCTAATTTTAATAGTCCGAATATTAAAGAAGATAATATTATTGATCAATGGATGAATAAACTTGATAAAAATCATCGATTTGTTGTTATGGGAGATGATACATGGGGTTTATTATTTCCATCACAATTTCAAAGAAAATTTTTATTTGATTCATTTAACACTCATGATATTAATACGGTCGATAATGGCATTTTGCAACATTTATGGGAAGAATTCAAATGCTTACATTATAATATCACAAATAATAACGGTAATGATAATAATGTTAATAATAATGATAGCAACAATAATAAAAATAATTGTGATTATAAAAATAATAGTAATAATATTAACAATAATGATAGCAACAATGATAACAATAATAAAATAGAAAATTGTTGGGATTTATTTATTGCTCATTTTCTCGGAGTTGATCATATTGGACACACTTACTCTGCACATGCATATCCGATCATGGCGGATCGCTTGATGGAAATGGATGAAATAATATATAATGTCACATTGCATTTGCCAGATGATACATTATTGCTGGTATTTGGAGATCATGGGATGACTGATCAAGGTTCTTTTGATATCATACTTCATATTACTATATAATAATTATAATAATAATAATTATAATAATAAAATAATAATTATAATAATAAAATAATAATATAAAATATAATCACTATTGCGACTTAAAACTTATCGTATTAAGGTACATAAAATATTTCTAGGCGAACATGGTGGAGCAAGCGATGATGAAACTCTCTCTGGACTCTTCGTATACTCAAATCAGAATATTTTTCATCTTAAGAATACAATCAACAATAAAAATAATAATATGATGATGCGTTGGAATGACAGTATTGGAGATTTTTCATTTAGCACGATTGAGAATATTCGTCGCAATCCTCGAATAATTTCACAAATTGATTTAGTGCCGACTTTGAGCATATTATTGAATATTACGATTCCTTTCTCATCATTGGGAGTAATTATTCCAGAATTAATGTTTGAACGCAAGGATGATAATTATGGTATTGAGCAAAATAATATTTTTTAAATTCACTTTTTACATTGGTCATTATTCATTCAATCATCCAGTTTATAATAATAATGATTATTATTTATTTATTCATTATCATTACTGATGTCGCGCAGATTTAAAATCAGATGAAGGCTTGTATGATGATATGTTGGCTAAAAGATTTCTCATAAATTCTGCACAGGTTTCAATAGCCTCCAAATATGATATGATGATAATCAAACAATAAAATACTAACTATTATCATAAATCAACCTGATTCATTTACATGTTTTTGTATTGTTATGCTTAACTCTGAGAGAATATGATTCAAATATGAATATTATTATTACTATTATTGCTATTATTACGATTAGAGTATTATTATTTACTTTTTTATTATTGTTATTATTATTATCATTATTATGATTTTTCTCCATTTTATGGAAGATACTAGATGCAATTATCATTTTATACATAATTATTATTTTACTTACTTATTATTATTATTATTATTATTATTATTATTTGTTGTTGTGATAGATTTGGAATTATTATCGAATGTATTTTGAATATTCTGGAGTTATGGATATGGATACTATCTCAATAAGTAACAGCATATTAAAAACTTGCCCTGAAAATGATCTCAATCATGTAAGCATACTTTAATTATCAGATGATTTCACAGTAACACATATTAACGATTTACCTTATTGTAATAATAATTACCATACTAATGATATTAAAAATCATTCTCTCACACTTAATAGAATTCGATTTAATTTTCCATATTAATAACTATGATGATATTAACTATGATGATAATAACTTTGTTAATTATATGATAATAATTCGTAATCACTGTTTTTTAAAATGATTAGCAGGGGCTCATCTACTTGGGAAATCTTAAATATTTATATATTATTTACAATAATAAACAATATTTTTATTATTATTGTTATTATTATTATTATTATTATTATTGTTATTATTATTGTTATTATTGTTATTATTATTATTATGATTATTCTTTTTAAATATTAAACAAATTAAAAATATAACATGCGTTTTTTTGTATAAGAAGCATAGAATGAACCAATAAATTATTATTATTATTATTATTATTATTATATTGATAAGTTTGAACAAAAAAATAAAAGATCAAATATCTCTTAAAACATAATTATATTAATATTGTGAAAAGAATTATGTTAGTTATATTTATATTATTATCCATTAAAAAATCTCAAAATGGTATTCATTTATAATGTTACAATTACAATTATAGGATGATCCGTGTGTCATTATTTTGAAGAATAGTAACTCATCCTCAATCATTCATCATCATAATGCAGCAATATGTCATTTGATTCATCAAATCAACTGTTTAATATATTATCATGATAATAATCATGATAGAAACAAATCAAATCGTTCATTCATTCAAATTATTTTACACTTTTTATCATTATTTCTCCAAAATAATAATGATATGCAAGCATTAGAATCATTATTTTTAATAGCGATTAGAAATCATTTATTATTATTTATCACAACTCATGTAATGAATTCACCCACTCAAATTCATCCATTCCAAAATCATCAGAAGCAACAACAAGTCACTTATCAATCATATATGATATTTCTACAAAAGGCACAAGCATTTGGAAGGTAATCAGTCAATTTATTAATACTTTCATACTTTCCTCCAATCAATAACAATATAGTGACTCCCTTCATTTTTCTTAGGATCCCCTCCTTCAAACAAACAATGAAAACCATGCATGGATAAAACTGTTAAAGAAATGTACAGAGAGATCGCAGTGTTCGTGAACCAGTCCATGACAACTTGAATAATTCTTGGTCGGTGATTGGTTCTTTGTATACCAACCAAGTTTTTCCAAGAAATACGGACTGGTGCACGAACACTGCGATCTCTCTTTACATTTCTTTAACAGTTTTATCCATGCATGCATGGTTTCCATTGTCAATCTATTTCTCTTTCAAACAAACTACTCTCCAGTCCTCCACTTTTTCAATGAAGTACTTCATTTTTAAGTTTTGTTGTGTCATTTTTTTAGAATTCCTGTAAAAATGAAAAGATTAGTAAGTGGAGTAAGACATAATTACATGGGTAAATGTTTTTTTTATCAAATAAATCGATGAAAATTTCATATCACAATGATTTATATTCATAATTGCTATATTGATACATTATAAAGTTCTTACAAAGTGATGAATGGAAATATCATATTCGTGTTAAATAAATAGTTCTCAATGTCAATGAATCTTTAAGCCAGGTTTGAAACTGATTTTAGATCCAACGATTACTATTAATATTACACGAGTATGATAATTGACATTTATCACTTTGATAATAATGAATATTAATCATTCTGATATGAAAATATCAACGATTCATTTGATTAAAAATCATCATTTACTTAAGAAATTATTAAAATTTTCATTGGAAAAACTAAAATAAATGACTAAAACCAGGTGTATTTGAAGGAAAGAGTTATTATATTAGACGTTGTGTGTAATATTTAATATTAATAATCGTTTTCACCGGAGCTCTACGTGGTCTAATCAAACAGAATGTCTGGTTATTACAAACAATATTACAAGCTATTCTCATAATTATCATTATTAAGATTAATATGATAATAATATTATTGTTATTTATAATAATTAAAGTAATTATTATTTAAATTAAATTATTATATAATATGAATATTATTGCTATTATTTTATAGAAAGCAATGGACAGAATTCAACATGTTTTATATCATATTAGGCTTACTGTTAATGATATTATCATTTGTAATTATGATATACAGAGCTTATTCTCTCCAATATACAATTATCATATCAACTGATAAAAATAATTATCATGATGACAGCAATAATAATAATAAACACATGCTTACTTCATTTATGATTATGATTATAACAATTATTCCGATCGTTCATGCTTTATCTCCTTTATCAAATTCATTTATAATAGAGGTAACAAAATATCAATAATAATAATCTTCAGTTTAACTTTTTTGCTTTCAAGTTAGAATAATAATTGTTATTATCGATATTATTGTAATAATAATAATAATAATAATTAAATTGTTTTTATTGTAATTGAATTGATGAAAAGATGAATGATATCTGTTTGATTTTTATTGAAATAGGAGCATTGGGTTGTTTTTTACTTTTTACAATCATTATCAATAATGGTTGTTATGATTGATGCGATGAACAAAATTCCTCACCAGGTAATCATTATTATTATTATTATTATTATTCTTTATACATAATATACATATATATTTTATAATAATCTTATTAAATAATATTATTATTCTTTTTAATCAATGCCA